>CAUYRH010068378.1:0-20858 GCA_963574655.1 Perodicticus potto
CATGAATGTTACATTAATCAGGTGGATAAAAATATCTCCGATTGTATGGGAAGCCCGCACACTGTACTCCAAGCCTGAATCATTGTACACAGTTATGACTCAATAAAAAATAATTAAAAATAAATAAATAAATAAATAAAATCCTTTAAATTATTAAATTTGTTCTTTCAAAGTAGGAATGATGGTTTAATTAATATTTATGCTTTCATCTTTACAAATAAATATATTTTGTTGGAAAGAAAAAAAATAAAATAAAATTTATCGTGAATTGAAAAAGAAAACATGGCCAGGTGTGGTTGCTCACACCTGTAATCCTAGCACTCTGGGAGGCTAAGGTGAGAGGACTGTTTGAGCTCAGGAGTTCAAGACCAACCTGAGCAAGAGCAGACCTTATCTCTAGTATAAATAGAAAAATTTTCCAGACATTGTGGCAGGTACCTGTGGTCCTAGCTACTTGGGAAGCTGAGGGCAGGAGGATTGCTTGAGCTCTTGAGCCTATGAGTTTGAGGTTGCTGTGAGCTAGGTTGATACTATGGTATTCTAGCCTGGACTGGACAACAGAGTGAGACTTTGTCTCAAATAAATTAAAAAATTAGAAAGAAAAAAATAAAATATGATTTAAAGTGGGTCATTAATTTAGAAGTCTGTTAAAGTGATCATTTTATTCACAATTAAGGTAAATACAACTTTGAAAATTTATTCGGTAACCAAAATTTGTCTATAAAATTTCACTAATAATTTATAGAAATAACTTTAAGGCTAAAGACAACTTTCAAACTGTTTCTGAAAAGATACCTATTACCACTGTCTATTTTTAGTAGCATAGACACAAAGAACATGTTGCCATATTACAACACACAACTCCAGGTCCCAAAGTGATTTCTAGAATTTGAATCAAGCAATAATTAGGCAGTGCCATAGGGAAAAAATGTTATTGTTTAATGAACAAAGAAGATAAAATGTTGAATATTGTTTAAGAAAGTTATTCCTATTTATTTATCCTTGTAAGAATCTTTATAACATAAGTAGGAAGAAGATGAAGGCTTTGTGGACTAGCTGCACACACCCTGTTACCTTCACTGAAACTTGATTTAAAGTGATCACGTTATTGTACCTGCTTGTTTACACTAAGGGGTTAAGTGACATCTTTAAAAATATGTGCAAAGGAAAAGGATGTTCTTTAATCTAGCATATAATGGACATTACTGAAATTAACTGTGTAGGAAGCTTCACCAACAAAATCTGTGCCTGGTTTCCTTGTACTGATTTAACAGTTAAATTATTGGTAGCATCACTGAAGGTTTTACGTGAGAGAATAAGGCAATATGTGAGATCAACTGAGAATACATCATTTCCAGTTTTCCTGAAGTGTAACAAGTTGACAAAATATATGTGGGGAAAAGTGAGATTAAAATATGTCATTGTTCAGGTGATGGGTACACTTAAAGCCCTAACTTAAGCATTATACAATTCATCCATGTAACTAAAGACACTTGTACCCCCTAAATCAGTGGTTCTCAACCTTCCTAATGCCACAGTTCCTCATGTTGTGGTGACCCCCAACCACAACAAAAATATTTTGTGGTTGGGGGTTACCACAACATCAGGAACTGTACTAAAGGGTCACCGCATTAGGAAGGTTGAGAACCCCTGCCCTAAATCTATTGAAATTTTAAATAAAAGAAAAGAAAGAATTGCGATTTTGTTGATTCCACTTTTATCATGAAAAATTCCAAATACGTGAAGAAATAAAATAATGACTCCCCAAGCACACATCATCCAGTGTGAGCACTTTCCAACTCATGGCTACTCCTGCTTCACCTATATGCCCATTCTCTTCCCCACCTTCCCTCTTATTTTGAAGGAAATCTCAGACATTGTATTATTTGAAACTATTTCCTGCTAATCTCTAAAAGACAAAAATCATAAGTGTGAGACCATCATCACATCTAAAAAGAATTCTAATCATCAACACATGTCAAATGATCATTTAGTGTTCAAATTTCCAGTTGACGCATAAATCTGATAATGTTTTAACTTAAAAAACATGGATTTAAGGAAGTTGCAAAAATAATACAGAGAATCCTGTGAAGCCTTCCCCCATGGTGGTATCTTACATAACTTTAGGAAAATTTCCAAACAAGGAAACTACATTGGTAAAATGCTTGTCACTAGAGTCTTTATTACATTTTGGGGATTTTTTTCCCATTGTGTGTGTGTTTCTAGGCAAATTGAACCCATGTATAGATATATGTAACTGCAGCCATAACCTAGATACAGTTCTAGGTACAGAACTGTTCCATCACCACAGAGGAACTACCTTGTGTTAACCCTTTATACGACCACATCAGCTGCTAGATAATTATCAATTATTCCAACACTATAATTCCTGCCCTACCCCTGATAATCACTAATCTCACCATTTCTAGAATATTATATGAATGGACCCATGCACTGTGTAACCTTTTGAAATTGGCTTTTTATTCTAAGTATAATGCCATTGGGAGTCATATCAAACCAATGATTTCAAAATCATAATTCACATGCAGTTTGACTCCAAAATGCAGTTCTTAATGACAACACCATGCGGACTCATGTGATAAATCTGAAGACAATTTAAAAGTTAAATCGTTATCTAAATGAAAATTATTGTTTACATTATCACCTTTTAAAATGATTGATTTTAAGAATTAAGTCAATATTTGTAACTATATGATCTTCATTGTCTTTCACTTGGATATAAAAGTGATGGTTTTTAAGAATAGTATAATTATGCTGGGCACAGTTGCTCTTGCCTGTAATCATTGCACTCTTGGGAAACCAAGGTTGGTGGATCACTTGAGCTCAGGAGTTAGAGACCAGCCTGAGCAAGAGGGAGACCCTGTCTCTCCTGAACACAGAGATTATTATTAATTATCTGGGTGTTGTGGCAGGTGCCTGTAGTCCCAGCTACTTGGAGGCTAAGGCAGGAGGATCGCTTGAGGCCAGGATTTTGAGGTTGCTGTGAGCTAAGCTAATGCTGTGGTACTCTAGCCGAGGCAACAGAGGGAGACTTTGTCTTAAAAAACAAAACAAAACAAAATAGAACAGCATGATTAAATATTTGCCTTAACAAATCTCAGCAATCATGTTAGCAAGCTTCATAATTTCCTGTTCAATTAAATTACGTTTATAACAATTTAAAATCGGATTTTAAATATGGCCAAGAGCACTATCTTTGAGGAATTCAAGTGAACTTATTCAGTGTGATTTACAAAATGCAGTGCTATTCAGAGTAGTAGATCTGCTCAAGTGTAAATCCTAAATAGTTTATAAAAATCTGAAAATTATCAGATTTATCAAAGATAAAACATGATGCTTTATAATTATATAAATTACATATTTTTAAAAGAGTAATAAATAGTACATGAGATTATATATGATGGTTATTTCATATGTAATATATATAAGTAATATTTACATATAGATGCTCCTGTTATAACTAGAAACATAATAAAACAGTGGTAATATGTGTGTAAGTGCATTGCTTTAAAAGTAAGCCATCATTAGCATGAGACTGTGGGAAATGGCAGTGTGAATATCTTGGTTTGTATTTCCTCAGAAGTAGAATTTGAAATAAGGATTCAAGTCCAAGAAGCATATTTTCTGTGTGATCTCGAGAAACAGTTGTAGAGAAGCCAGGATGAGAGATAGAAAAAGAAAGGAAATCAATAACAAAGGGTGCTTTATCAAGGCATCTGCCACAGTGAGGAACTGGAAATTAATCTCATGGAAGAGCTCTGGGAAATGGTGTGAAAATTTTTAGGAAGCAAGGAGGTTGGGCTTTTTATACACCAGCGCCCACCATTATGATCATTGATTGAGGAAAGCTCCGAGGAATTGTTAAACTTCTGGCACCAGAAAAGAAGCCTTCTGGGGTTTCCTAACTAAAGAGGTGTAGGTACAGGTAATTAAAAGCTGGGGCAGGCAGTGAAATTAAAACACGTGAGAGATGAGGGTGGAAACAGACCACATCAGCTAATAGATAATTATCAATTATTTCACTCATAGAAATAGCCCTTAAAAATACAGCTTTGGTTATCCATTCCATGAGGTCATTAACTTTGATCTCTTTTCAAAACACAGAGATACTACCTAAATATGGAAATTTTATCTGTTTAAAAAATTATTTTTTCATTTCTTTAAATAAATAACCGAGAAGTATAATTGTCAATTTGGCATTCTTTTGTAATAATCCACAGAGTGATTCTATGAAGTATTAGTAATATGGAAGTAGTAATTTAGTCTTACAGAATTTTAACTTCTGCTTTATATTTATATTTCCAAAGGGAGATTGGGGATAGAAGACATAGAGCTACATAATTAAAATTTTTTTATAAAAATGAATAAGGAATTGCTTTTATTAACAATTGGATTAAAAAAACTATAAAGGAAAAACTACAATGTTTAATCTTTATTTCATAAAATAAACCTATTATTGTTATTATATAGCATGTTGTAGCATGTTGTAATAAAGAACATGAACAACTTCTATGTATACATATATATATACAACTTCCACATATATATGTGTGTGTATATATATGTGCATGTGTATACCTCATATATATATATATGAGGTCTGACAATTAAGTTCACAAACTCATCCTAGAAAAACTTCTATATACCTCAGCATTGAATATCACTACAATCACCTTGAAAGTACTTCCATGTACCAACACCAGTGCCTATTCCACCTTTCAAAGGAATTTTAGAACTCTTTTTCTGGAATGGCCATTGGAGCTATTGTCATGCAGCACACAAAATCATGCAACAACAATAATGAATACCACTCAGCAAGACCCTGCCACACGTCAACATGAACACAGCTGTTAGGCACTGACATACCAAAGTTATGAAACCTTACCAAGTTATTTGGACAGCGCTAAGCAAATTTGTGAACTTAATTGTCAAACCTCATATACGGAAGTTCCATACATATGTATATATATTTATACACATTACCATATATGTGTATATATACACATATACAAACTAAGCATCACTTACTGTAAAACTATTTAAATCTTAATTGAAATGCATGCAATAGAGTTGGAACTTTTAAAATAGTGTTTCTATAGGTAGTTCTTTCCAAAGGGTCTTGTATATAAGTGCCAAATAAAGAAGTAAGGCCCTATTTGTGTTCTCATGTATACCCAGTAGTTGCTGAGTGGGAGTGTACATCCCATTATGCAGCTCACTCATGTGTGCCTACTAAGTGCCAGTAACGAGAGCAAGGGCCTTCATGTAGCTCAGGATTTAGTACTAAGTGACAGGCATGGTATAGGTTTTTCATTTAGGTCACTCATTTGTACCCATGAAGTAGGCCAACATATTGGACAAATTTATGCACAAAATTGACATGCATAGTCAGCAAAATATAGTTTTGTTTTTCAAATTAAACATCCTTATGTGAAGTAAAATCTTCTTTGACCTAGTTGTATTACACTTCCTGGTTTTTAATGCTTTTGAATAATTGATTCTGAAAACATAATTACTATAAACACTAAATAAAAGGGCTAGATATGCTTAAAACAAAACTGTGTTAGATGTGCAAGAAATTCCTGCACTTAACCAATATTCACTGATAAGTTTCATAATACATGTCAAGTTCGGTGCCCTGCAACATTCACTTGATCTGGACTTATCCTGAATGAGTTTTCTGAGGATACATGGTCCAAATCTTCATGTGAGGAAGAAGGCCTATATAAACAAAGGTGGCATGAGGAAGTTTTGTAAGAGTAATAGGACTTAGGTATAAATATAAACATACAGAACATTCTAGATTGCCTAATTCAATATGGCCTTACTGTGCATATATGCAGAAGAAATGAAGAATTTTAAAATAATGCCTGCGTAAGTTGTATTCACTTAGATTTAGATAAGGACTTTCAATGATAATTTTACACCACTCTTGGTTTATTAATATGGATATGTGTACTATGAATTTTCATAATCTAAGAAATAGCTCAACATATTTTACTAATCACTTCTATGGCTACACTTAAGTCCTTATAAGTAAGTTTATCTTAAAAGGTGTTGTTTCCATTATTTTTAGTTCATGCTAGACAACAGTCTTATGTAAACCAAATAAATTGCCTTGTCTTATACAAGTCTTAGTTCACCTACAGGCAAAGCTCTAACTGATTTTTTTAAGTCAATAACTCTTAATTAATAAAAATAAATTATTAACCCATTTTCTACATTAATTATGTATTAGCCTAGGTGTGTTCAGTTCCATATCTTTCTCATACCCTACATGGAGAAGAGAAAGTTGTTAGTTATGGTAAACTTTTCCCTATATTTTACTAAGCCCATGGATATTTCATACAGAATCTATCTCTCTTTATTTTCAGACAGCAGATATGTACTGGATGTATAATATCAATGGATTGCCTCAAGGATCTATGCCAGTAATGAATGTAAAAGCCAAAGTTGATACTACTAACAGAAAGCATGACCCTAGGCCACCTCGTCGACGCAATTTTATCAGAGAAAATGCTAAATTTGTAAGGAACGGAACGTCGTCTTCTACCACCAAAGGTGATAATTCGACTATGAAAAAATAAATAAAATTCTTTCCTAAAGTATTTCTTGGTCTCAAGTAGAATTTTCATGATTTTTATCCCCTCTGTTGGAATATTTCTGAGAAATAATGGTTTGATTACAATAGGCCTTCTGTATTTTCTTGTCTTTTAAAATGTGACTTAATCTATTCTCTGCTTGTGTCATGCCTCACTTCTGTGTTATATACATCTTGTAAAAAACAGGCTTTAGTTGCAAATTTGGAGATTTATTCAGTTTTAAAGCATAGGAGTACATTTGTAATAAAATGGACACATAATTTCAATGACAACAATATTTCTAACCAGTGTTGCTGTTAAAGCTACAGTTCTATCCCAGATATTGCCTATTAGTATTTATTTTTTTAAGCAACAAGTACAAATTGTATATATTTATGGTACAAAACACAATATTTAAAATATGTGTGCAACATATAATGGCTAACCTGAACTAATTAAACATGCATTACCTCACATATTTTTTCTGGTGAGAACACTTACTATATGCTCTTAGAAATTTTCAAGTATACATTGTTTCTGACTATAGTCACCATGATATAAAAGTGATGCCTTGAATTTATTCATCTTATCTAACTGAAAGGTTTTCTGTCCTTTTGCCAACATTTGTCAATCCTCCCCGTCTCTTTAGCCCCTGGGAATCAGTATTATACTCCCTGCTTCTATAATTTCATCTTTTTTAGATTCCTCATACAAGGTCAAACAATGAAATTTGTGAAATCATCCTAGAAAACAGTGCTACTCATCTTATTGACAAATAGCACTATGGTCACCTTCATGTACGCCCTTTGGCCACCTGGTGACCAAAGTGATATGTAGCAATGAGGCATGTAGCACTATATCTAGGATAAGTTTGCAAACTTCATTGTCAGAACTCATATGACAACAGCTCTGAAAAAGCCATTCTGTAAAAATAGTGCCAAAATTGCTCGGAAGGATGAATTAGACCCTAGCAGTGGTGCTTAGCTTCCTAAGGGCAGTACCTCAAAGGTAAGATCTCTAATAACCTCATCAGAAATGAAAAAGGGAAAATAACAACAGATACCACAGAGATACATGAGATTGTCTCTGAATACTACAAAAAAACTCTATGCCCAGAAATTTGACTCTGATGACATGAATATTAGATATTTTGATATAGACACAAAAGTTGCTGTGGGCTCTTTAATTTTTATCTCTACTTTCTTTTTTTTTTAAATTAAATCATAGCTGTGTAAATTAATGCAATCATGGGGTACAATGTGCAGGTTTCATATACAATCTGAAATATTTTCATCAAACTGGTTAACATAGCCTTCATGGCATTTTCTTAGTTATTGTGTTAAGACCTTTATATTCTGCTTTCAGTAAGTTTCACCTGTACCCCATTATGATAGTTTCTATTGTTCTGTCTTCCATGTCCACTCATGTTCTATTCAGCCACCTCTTCCCATGGAATCTCTGACAGGTTAGTTATAACAAGTTATTTTTCAGTCACCACTCCCCACCCCTCCAAGTCACAGCCTGGAAGGTCCACAACATACCTAACAAACCACTTGAGTCTGGGTATATGGCTGGTGGTTTCTTTTTAATTCCATTCTGTTTGTTTTTACGTAAGATGGCTTTTCTATGTAGCTGATTTCAAAAATTTTTTATTTATTTTTAGTTGTTAGAATTTTGACTCTAATGTGTTGTTTGTGTGAATTTCTTTGCATTTTTTCTGTTTGGAGTCTTCTCATGTTCTCAAATCTGTTTATGTATATCTTTGCCAAATTTTGAAAATTTTCATTATTTCTTCAAGTAAATTTTCAGCACTATCGTTTTTCGCCTATCTTTCTAGGACTCCGGTGACATGACTATTAGATATTTAGATATAGACACAAAAGTTGCTGTGGGCTCTGTTAATTTTTATGTCTACATTCTTTTTTTATTCAATTATTATAATTTCTATTGTTCTGTCTTCCAGTTCATTGATCCATTTTTTGTTTCTTATATTTTGCTTTTGGGCTTATTTATGGGGTTTTGTTTTTTCATTATTGTTTTAAATTTGCACTCAGTTCTAGCTTATAACATCCATTTGTTTTCTGAAACTTACTATTTCATTTTTATATTCTCTACTGTTTTAATTTGTTCCAAATATACTTATTGAAAAGTTCATTGTTTGTTGAAGGCAGCTTCTTTAAAATATTTTCAGATCATTCTAATGTCTCTTCGATCTGGTTTTGGTATCTTTTGATAAAGTTTTTCATTTTCAGATTAAGACTTTTTTGGTTCTTGGTACAAAGAATGAAGAAAGTATCATGTTATCTGTTTCTAAATTGTATTTAAACTTTCTGTTTTAATTGGTTTCATATGATAGAAGTCCAGCAAGGGAATTCAGACATCACAGTTTTATAGCTAGGTGGAGGTTGAAATTCAGTTTCCCCACGTGGCCCCTTTAGACACTTCAGGTGGAGGTGCTTCTCATTGCTGCTGGTTGGACTAGAAGTTCCAGCTCTCCACTTGGCCTCCACTGGCACCTCTCTACTGAAAATAGGAGTGCCTGGTTACTACTCCTCACTTGGCCTTCAGTGACACCACAGGAGGGTGTCATCACAAATGAGATGCAGTAGAAGTCTTGTTTCTTTCCTATCCCTCCTCTGTCACCACCCCAGTTGAATGGTATCTTGTTAATGCAGGATACAAGTGGACAGGCCCTCCATGTGCTCTCTCCTGACACTGTGAGTAGAGCAACCAGCAAGGAGGAATATCAAATCCCTGCTCCTCCTTGGCCTTCTCCAACACCACCTCCGTGAGGGGTTTAGGTATCTTATTACTGTCTGACAAGTATGAGTGTGAAGAGTATGAGCATTTAAGTCTAGATTTCTATTTGGCTTTGAATTTTGAGGCTGAGGGTGAGACCTCCCTCAGTGTTTTCTATGGTGTTTATCTGGCGTATAATAGTTACTGTCTAAAAGTTTTCTGTCTGCGAGGCTACACTTTTTTTTCCTGGTCTTGTCTCTGAAAGGCTGCAGGCTTTCATTGGGAACTCACCACCACATTGTCTGTTGAGTTCAGAGATCCTTATCTTGTCTACCTTTTCCTCTTCTCTCCATCTTTAAGTTATATACTTAAGTAACTTGTAGGTCATTTTAGTTGTACTTAATGGGAGGAATAGGAAAAAATACATCTACTCCATTTTCACAGAAGAGGAAGTCTAACTTGATATTTACTTACTTAACTCAGAGGAAATATTAGTGTGAATGCCAGCATCCTTGTTATCCATTTATTACAAAAGTCAAAAGAACTCAGGGCTATTCACCTCTCTCTTACATACCATAGGAGGTCAGATCCCAGTATGACACCTTTAGGATCTTTTCTGCTATCTGCCTCCATCCTATGAATACCTAAGAGAAATTCTAAAGTTTAGGAATTAGAGATTAAGTCCAAATGCAGTCAAGGCGAAGGGCACTTCGAAGTAATGAACTTCTAAATGCTGGTCTCTTAAATGCTGGCCTCCCAGCATTTGAGGCCATACCTTTCTTTATGTCTAATGTCCATATCCCAAAAATGGGCTTGGGAAACCCCAACAATCATTTCCCATCCTCTTCATTTAATAGCTCTAAGCAAGTGACACTTAAATTATTATTATGAACTGTGTAAAAGTATGTTAAAGTTATTTTAAAACAAATCATTCTATCTTTCATGATCATAAACTAACTGATCAAAGTAAAACAGCCAAATGTTTTTATTGAAGTGAAGACTCAAGCATAATGTCTATAATTCTGCAAGAAAAAGGTCCCAGCATTGTCTTAGTATTTGTTTGTCTCTTAGACATATTAGTTTTTCTCTGCAATAACTTCTTATACTAAATGAAATAACTGAAGAATGTCTTATATTGCTGACGTAGATCAAAGTTTGTCGCTAATGGAATGTGAAGTGCTTTTTAAGTAACCCTGAATAGATCCGCTGATCCATAGGAGATACATTTAAAAGGAATCCAATTAATTTTCTGGCTATACCACTTCCACTGACATGAAACACCTCCTTCTATATCATACCTAGTTTCATTCATGGTAATGCTGAAAATAAGGAGACCTGACACTTTGAACAGTATGTCAAGGTTGCCATTTAAGGGACAGACGTTGTTGCTTAAAATAAAAACGATATTCAAGAACGTTTCTGGTGTAAAAATCATCCCCAGAGAATGAGGATTTGCTTCATTTCAAAGATCAGAAAGAAAGTCCTGAAAAATCATTCTGAGCTTACGAAAAGGCAAACAAAGCCTGTGACTTTAGCGTTATGCCAGGGAATTAATTCCTGTGTGATTCTGTATATGGGACAATCACTGACAGTGGTCTATACAAAACTTCAGCAAAAGCAAATATGATGTCTCAGCATATGTCTTGGTGGCCTGAATTTCCTCAGTGTCTAGAGCACCTTTCTGTCTTGTCTGTCTTTGTAGGATAGTCCAGCCCAAGTAGAAAATAGTCCCATCTAGATAGAGTATGGTTTAGGAATGGGGACTGTACTTGTCCTCCAGGTATCCATATGACTTATCATTTTTTGAAATAATGATATTGTGTATTTGAAAATAACACATGTGTAAGAAATATAAAATAAGAAATTTATAAAATGCCTATTTTATAAATCTCAGAAAAGATAAGTATTTTATGAAGTGACACTCTTCACAGACTCATAGTATAGTTCTTCAAGAATGGATACATCTAATAGTTACTTGAACAATAGCTTACAAGGAGTTGTGTAAATTGTAGTGACTATATCGATAGCTACTCAGGCTGTGTGTTGTTTTTAAGTTGATAACTTCTGTGTTTAAGAGTAGAAAATGAGTTACATGGTGAGTTGTATGACTAAGTCGAATTTCGTAATTAAAAAGATGATACTAAATCCAGAACACTTGATTCTGAACTCAGCATTTAAATTATACTTCCCATGTAGAACCTCCAGAAATATGACATAGTGACTCAGAAAGGTTACATGAAAATTAGCCAGTCCAGAAATATAACTTCGATAATATATTTCTACAATATTGGATAAGTAATCTTATACCTATCTAAAAACATTTTAGTAAGAAAACATATCTCAAATATAAAGCTCAATATGATTTTATGTATGTGCAAGATATAAAATATATCTAGCTATCTAGGAAGCTTCTTTGTGTTCTGCTTTTTTTAAATAATCACCAAAAGGTAATGACAATTTCAAATGCTATCATTATAGAAGAGTTTGGGGTATTTTGAAATTCATGTAAATGGAATCGTAGTTTGTTCTCTTTTTGTTTTATTTTCTTTCACAAAGTATCTTTCCTGTGAGATGCATTAATATTTTTGCATCCATCACTGGTTATTTCTTTTTTATTACTGAATTATATAACATTGTATGGACATATTACATATATTTATTGCTTCACTTGTGTATGGACTTGTGTTGTTCCAAGATTGTGGCCATGATGTATAAAACCTCAAAGAACAGTCTCATGAATATGTTTCGCTCATCACATGTACAAATTTCTGTCATGTATATAGCCAAGGATATACTTTAGCTGGGTGCTAGGGTATTTGTTCGGGGCTCTACTATTTGCTGTCAAGACATTTTCCACAGTAGTCTTACAAATCTACTCAACCAGAAATGCGTGAGAGTTCCTAGTTACTAGATACCATTGTCAACAAGTGGTGTTGTCAGTCCCTTTAATCTTATTCTTAGTCACCTTGTGGTCAATTATTGAGGTTTGAACTTGCATTTTCTATTAACTAAGCATATATAACACCTTTTCCCATACTAATTAGCAGTTTTAATTGAAAGCTAACTCTTTTAATTAAAAACAATATAAATTAGATGTTTTCATTTGTTTTCATAGATTATTAGTTAAAAAGAGCTGTCATTTCACGAAATTCCCTAAAACCATTCACTATTGTTCTAAATTAATAAATGTGAAGAGAATAAATCAGAATTACATAACACAGCCACAGGTCAGTGTTAAGAAAGTAATGTTAACTGCTAAGCTTTATCTAAACAGAGCTTTTCTGACCTTTTATTTTGTTCTGCGCTAATCATAAAATGTCAAGAGCATGATGTCTGTCACAATCAGAGAGGCACATGATAGCACTGACTAATTAGTTGTGTATCCAAAGTGGTAACTGTTAGAACATTGCATGGATTAGGAGATTAAGATAAGATTTTATAAGACATGTTCAGTGGCCATTTTATTTGACATACATAGGTGTTTTATAATTTTGTGTGCATACTAAATCATAATTGCATATGAATTGCTCATAAGTATATGAATATGAATGTATGTGTATAATACAGCACTATTTAGAGACATATGCTCCTATAAATAAACACTCATATATAAAGCTAATGATAGTTCATTGTCTCACAATTTGTTGGAGGCACATGAAGAACAAAGCCTCTCCCCCTTTCTGAAAGCAAGAGACATAATCCCAGAAAGACTCTCTTCCTAAACAGAAGGAATAACTCCTCATACTCTGCCATGAATTCTGAAGTCAGGTAGTAGGATCTAAATCCTTATGACAACTAACCACATTGAGGGTTTGATTGTAAATGAAGCTGCCTCCACTCCATCAGGAGGTCTGAATATTCCGGGGCTATTAATCATTTTACACTCTCCTAGGAGTGTTATGGTTGTGTCACCATTACTAACAACAGGTATAGAAATAAGGAAAGCTAATAACATGGTTTTGCCTTAAAATCATATGCATTTGACTTTAATTAAACCAATTGAGTAATAATCTGTAAAGGTGAATTCTGGAGTCAAACTTCATTTTGAGTTTTGGATAAGTTACTTAATTACCATTTGAGTCTCCATTTCTCTCATGGTCGTATGGAAGCACTGTCTCCACCTTTCCATAAGGTTGTGAAATACAGTATACATTAAATAACAACAAACTGAAAATGACTAGGGCCATAATATAGCAAGTAACCAGGCAGGAGACTTTCAGGGCCCAACAAGATGGAGAAAATCTCTCTTCCTTCCAGGTCCTCCCTTTTACAACTAAAACCCTTAATATAAAGCGATAAATAAGCATAATATGAGGAAAGAAGGTGAGCTGCCTAGGGACTGTGGAACTTAAAGAATAACATGGAAGTGATTTCCCTGGTTCATTAGTCTGCTCAGGATATCACAAAAAAATACTAAAGACTTAGTACCTTAAATAATGGAAATTTATTTTCTCACAGTTCCAGAGGCTAGAAGACCAAGATCAAGGTGTTAGTAGATTTGGTTTCTCCTGAGTCCTCTCTCCTTGTTTTGTGGATGGTTGCTTTCACACTGTGCTCGCTCATGAACCTTTCTCTGTGTGCATATAATGGAGAGAGAGAGAAAAAAAAAGAAAGAAAGAGAGGAAAGGAGGAAGAGAGAGCACTTTAGTGTCTCTTTCTCTTCTTATAAGCAGACCAACTTTACAGAATTAGAGCTTCACTCTCATGACCTCATTTAACCTCAGTCACCTCCTCAGCGGCTGTACCTCCAAATCTAATCAAATTGCCGGTTAGGGATTCAACACAGGAATAAGGGGGACAAATTCATTCTCTAAACCTTGCTTTTCTTATCACCTACACATATTCCAGATTGGGGCTACACAGAACCACCACCGAGCACAGACAAAATTGGGGACCAAAAGTGTTTTCTCTAGCCAAAGTTCTTAGAAATAGATGGCTCAAGAACAGAAGCATTTTTGTCAATGGATGACTTACTCCATCCAGGAATAAACAAAACAGTGGAAAAGCTCTACCCACCCTATTCCAGTGGTATCAAGAACAACTGCTTGTCTAACACTTCACACTGTACCACAGAAACAGGTGGAAGCACTCTGTTTTCCCAGTCTGGTGGTTTGCAAGAATGAGGACAGAAGTTACTCTATCTCCCTTCCTGAGGTAGGAAATATATGGATTCCCCTGCAGAATTAGTATTAGCGAGGCTAGTGAGAATCTGATCCATGACCCATTCAGTGAAAGCCAGGACTTTTCCAGTTTCCCTTCCAAGTTTATGTAATACTTAACAGGGAACTGATCTTCTATCCTCCGTCAGCCAGCAGCATGTGGTATTAACCATTTTCCTTACTCCAGATATCAGTGAGATCCAGCACTGAGCAGACTCTTTATGCCAGTGGTTCTCAACCTTCCTAATGCCGTGGCCCTTTAATACAGTTCTTGTGGGTCGTGACCCACAGGTTGAGAACCGTTGCTCTATGCCTACTTACTATGCTTACTTCTATGCTTACTTCTGGCAGAAGACTTATTGAGATAGTATGAGACAGAGCTAAACATTGCTAGGCTTCACTGCTCTCTGTCATGTCAGTGGAGCACAATGCGGAACAGAACCTTGACCTCTACCCACCAGCAATGAGGTGCAATGAGGTGATGTGAGGTGGAGCTAGTTGATACCCTGTTCCCTGCTCCATATACAGTTTTATGAGGCCTAGCATGGAGCTGAGCTTCCACTCCCACCCTGTAGCTATAAAACATCATGTCAATTCTCCACTTCCTTCATCTCTGGTGTTCAAGAAGCTCAGTGAGGACCAGAGCTTAGATATTCACTCAGAGTCAACAGAAAAGTACAAATAAATGTCATGCATTGACTGGGAAGGTGTCAGCAGAGACAAGTGATAGGTGAACTTTTATCTCGCTTCTCTGCAATGAGAAAGTGTGAGTAAACGCTCAACTTTTTAGGGAGGTAATGCCAGGAGGCCCAGCAAGAGATTGACTATACTCACATGCCTGAACCTCATACTATACCTCTAAAGGAAATGGCCTAGTGTAGAAATGGAGGCTAACAAGATCCAGAGTCTCCTAACATAATACCTATAATGTCCAGGATATAAAAGGAAATATCCAGGGAAGAACATCACAATGACAATGAAAAAAAAAGAGTAAGCAGATGCCAATACCAAGGTAAATCAGACGTTACAATTATCTGCCAAAGATTCTGAAGCAGCCAAATGAAAAAAATGCTTCAACATTCTATTCAAATTTTCCTGATATAAGTTTTTAAATATTAGAAAATCTCAGCAAATAAATAGAAGTTTTAAAAAATACCAAGTGGAGGGTGGCACCTGTGGCTCAAGGAGTAGGGCGCCAGCCCCATATACCGGAGGTGGTGAGTTCAAACCCAGCCCCGGCCAAAAACTGAAAAAAATAAATAAATAAAAATAAAATAAATTAATTAAAAAAAATACCAAGTGGAAATTAATTAATATATGTAATAACAGAAATATAAAACTTCCCTAATTTGGTAGAAGACATAAACTTACAGATTGAAGATACTGAGCAAAACTTAAATACAAAAAAAAAAAAAAAAACTGGAAGGAAATTCAAACAAAGACATACACTGGTAAAACTTCTGAAAACTAGAAACAAAAAAAACCAAAATGCAAGCAGCTAAGAAAAAGGACACATTACACGAATTTGGGTGACAGCACCCAAACTGATTTTTATGTGATTTCTCACCTGAAACTATGGCCTTCAGAAGGAATTAACATTTATCACATCCAGAATGAGGACAACTGTTATCTGAATGCTATGTTCACCAGAAACTATCTTTAAGAATGAAAAGGGAAAAAGACACAATTAGACAAAGAAGCACTGTCAGGTCCCACCTGGGGTGCTACTTGCCCAGGCTGGGGCTGGCCAGGTCTCCAGCCCCAACTTATCTAGGTTCCAGACTCAGACCGCTATGCTGTTCTCTCACTGGGGAACAATTACTCTTAGATGCCTGAGGGCTATTCACTTTAGCAGAAGGGAGAGAGAGAGAATATTTAAGGGAGAGGAGCAGTCTTATTAGAAGAATACATCTTAGCAGTCTTTCATAGAGAGACACCGTGCAGGCCTTCTGTGAGGAGGAGAAGTGAAAGAATAAGAATGAGCGAGTCTGTGAAAGAATGAGCATGCTCGCTCCTGACTGCCTTCTCCTGAAGCTTTTTCTTTCTTTCTTTTTTTTTTCAGTTTCTGGCCACGGCTGGGTTTGAACCCGCCACCTCCGGCATATGGGGCCAGCGCCCTACTCCTTTGAGCCACAGGAGCCGCCCCTCCTGCAGCTTCTTATAGACATAATCCCGTGGCTCTTGCACCGCAGGTGTAGAGACTGCTAATCCCTGATGCTCTTGTCTGGGAGCTCTCATGTTAGGAGAGCTGAAACCCTTCCCCATGCCCTTATCTCCAAGGGTTATATTACCGAGATGTTACCAGTGTTTCTTAGGATTACAGAATGTTCTGAGCATAGCTCTCACTTCTCCTTTCCTTACGCTATAGGGTTTACTACAAAGCACTAAGGATTTTTAAAATTATTTACTATTGTTACAGAATGACTTAAGGGAATTCTCTGAACAGAAATGAAATGACCGTAACAAAAAGCTTTGTTGGAGGCACACTAATGCCCTCTTAAATATATCCCTGCCCTAATTCCAGGAGACCTCAAAGGTAATAATAATGCTCTTTTTCTGAAAGTGGATGATGGGCACACGGAATTTGCTATATTACTTTTATTTATGGTTATTCTTTGGTATGTACTCAGTATTTAACAAAAACAATTTTAATAATTGTTTTTTAATAGAGAAAAATGTGTCAGAGGCTTATGTTGTACATTTTAGCTTAACTGGTAGGCTCACGGGTGTTTTTTGTATGCATACACATAATATATATAAATACAGCAGAACCTCCATAGTTGGCTGCCTCCATGCATTGACCACCTCCTTAAATTGACCTAATTTTCATAGACCAGCTATGCACCACATGGGCATATCAGTACAACAGACCTAGGTTCCTTACATTGACCACCTCTGTATGTTGACCAATTTGTTATAGTCCCTTGAGTGGTCAAGTTACAGAAGTTCTACTGTATACTACAATAGAAAGATGAAAAGGACTCCCTGTGGCTAAAATCAGACAAATCAAAACAAACAACAACAAAAACCCAGAATATCACAGCTAGCAGAATGAGGGATTGGTCACGTATCCTCATGTTATTAATTGCCATAAGAGTTATTTCCTGTAATTAAGCAGAAATCGGTCACTGGCAAGGTTTGCTGAAACAACTACAGCTGGAAAATTTCACACCTGACCTTGACCTTGACAAACCACCAGATGCCAGCAGACCTATCAACTTCCTTCTCCCATTTTGTGATTTAGCCATACCTCTCCCCCTCCCCCTGTGTTGGACAAAAGACTGGTCTTATAAACTTTCTTTATTGATAAGTAGCTACAGACCTTAAGCCAGTTTCAGCCAGCTCAGAGACTGTGCACAAATTGTCTTTGTGTCCTATAGTTCACCTCTTGGTGTAAAGAACAAATTCTACCTAATTTTAATGCTAAAACCCCACCACAAGGTGAACATGAGGTGTATGATATATATATATCCTCTGTACAAACACCTAACTTCCTTCATGAACATTCGTAGAATTTCCCCAACCCTGCTCAATATGTATGAAAGGCTGACTTTGTAAGGCATATATACCAGCCCCACCTCCCTTCTGCAGAGGTTGGACTTTCCAATTCCCTGAAAGTTGAGCTTTCTTAATCTAAAATTGTCCCTCTGAAAATAGTCTTTTTTCCCCTTCTTTTGTGGTTCTCACAGTCTGTTGTTAACATCAGCAATACTTGCTGACAGTTGTAAATGTGTGATTGTAGATGTAGGACTCTAATTTTTACTTCACATCACATAGTCTGCTTCCCCTCTTCTCTGTGTCTCTTGTTTCCCCCTCAGCCTCCTGAGTAGCTGGGGCTAGACTTGCAAGCCACCATACTCAGCCAATTGGTTTCTTTTTGGTAGAGATTGGTTTGCACTGTGCTATCTAGGTCTTGAAATCCTGGCCTCAAGCAATCTTTCCACCTTGCCTCCCAAAATGCTGGGATTACAGGTGGGAGCTATAGCACCCATTCAGTGTCTCTTCTTATAAGGACACAAATATAAGTACATAAATATTTAAGGCCCACTTTAATCTAGTATGACCTTATTCTTACTTCATTACAATTGCAAAGACCCTATTTCCAAATAAGGTCACATTCTCCCTATAGGGAATTAGGACTTAGATATACCTTTTTGGGAGACACAATTCAAACCACAACAGGTACAAGCAAGTGAGAAATTGACTTTAAGAGCAGAAAGGAAAGATGAGAAAGTGAATAGGCAAATGAGAGAAGAGAACTGTGTTTTATTTATGTAAATCAAAGGAGCAACCCAGATCAAATAAATAACTCAGGTGAACCTTCCACATTGGGTGGTAAGGCAGGCTTACATGGGCTCTCCAGTCTGTGCCATCTGTTTCTATGAAATTCTTTCTGACTGTGGAGATAATATGTTTTATTTCCATTTACAAATCGGCTACACTTCCTTATTAGTAATATATTTGAAATGTCATTGTTAAATGTGACTATCTCTATGATTAAATGGCAATATTCTCTCTTTGGATTTTAAATGTTTGCAGGTGCCTTGTTGGCTGTGACCATTTTGTTCTGATAGAATTCTTTATGCTAATTGTACATACATATTGGTATTTAAAAAGCTAGTGCAGCTGTTTTGTTCTCCAAAGAGGTGCAACTCCTTGCTTGTTTCAGAGGAGAGGAGGAAGGCTTGATCTGTGGTTATTATTAATATCTCACAAAAATACCCCAGGGTAATTAAGTTCCACTCCTTTTTAAAGTATCATTTAGAATTCGCTTTTAAGATGTAGATCCCTCTACATCGACAATACTGTTTTTCGTCAGACCACCTACAGATACAAGATGCTATATGTTAGGTACTGGATAGAAATGGGGTTGCTGCTGGAATTTCTTTCTGCAGTAGGTCCTTGGTCTTAGAGATTCCAAGAATGAATCCACAGACCACACAGATCAGTTATAAGATAGGATTTATCGGATAGAAAGGAATATAGGGGGAATGAAAGGCACCAGCACCTCTGGTGGAAGGGAGAGACCCAAGTGCAAAAGTCCCACTGGGGTCTTGTGTCTAGGGGATTATATACTGTTTGAAAACAGAGAGGTCTTGAGAATTACACTTGGCCAGGACTCAGCAGACTGAAGACACCTTTTCAATGTTGATTAGCAAATGAATGTATTAACTATGTGGCTGGGAGTCCTAGCTCCCAGCAAAGTGGCAAGGAGTCCACTGCAGAAGAGGCCCAGCTTCCAGAATATACTGGCAAAACTGCTTTTCTGCTGTCTTGCTTGTATTCAGAGAGTGTAGTTTGGAGAAAAAGAAGTCTGTTTCTTTAGGCCTAGAAGACTGGGGTCCTTGTCCAGCCCTGAATGGGGGAACCCTGTATTAGGGTGATAGCCCACAGAAAGAAGAGAAGTTTATTAAGAAAAATTAAAGAGGCTCGGCGCCTGTGGCTCAACGAGCTAAGGTGCCAGCCACATACACCTGAGCTGGCGGGTTCGAATCCAGCCTGGCCCGCCAAACAACAATGGTGGCGGCAACCAAAAAAAAAAAAAAAAAAATGGCCCGGTGTTGTGGCAGGTGCCTGTGGTCCCAGCTACTTGGAAGACAGAGGCAGGAGACTTGCTTGAGCCCAGGAATTGGAGGTTGCTGTGAGCTGTAATGCCACGGCACTCTATCCAGGGTGACAGCTTGAGGCTCTGTCTCAAAAAAAAAAAAAAAAAAGAAAAATTAAAGAAGCGGAGTCCGAACCAGAGTCAGCCTGCCCCCTCCCAGTTCCAGGCATTTTTATACAGCTTATTGGTATAGCAAAAATGTACATGTGGATAGTAATGGGAGACACTACTTGTAGAGGATCCACTCCTCACACCTTTGCATGAGCCGGGGTCAAAAGTCCTCATTCTGTACCTTTAACAAATACGAAGTGTCCATCTTTATCCTTCCTTATTTTGGTTGGTTGAAGGCCTACTATATCTTTGAATAGGATTGCTACACCTGCTTTTTTCTGCTTTCCATTTGCCTGGAATATAGATAACCATTCCTTCACCTTGAGTCTATATTTATCTTTTAAGGTAAGATGAGTTTCTTGTATTCAGAAGATATCAGTTTGGAGAATACTTAGAGATCTAAAAATATACCTGCCATTCGACCCTATAATTCCTTTACTTGGTATATACCCTGAAGACCAAAAATCACATTATAACAAAGGCATCTATACCAGAATGTTCATTGCAGCCCAATTCATAATTGCTAAGTCAAGGAAGAAGCCCAAGTGCCCATCAACCCACGAATGGATTAATAAATTGTGGTACATGTATACCATGGAATACTATGCAGCCTTAAAGAAAGATGGAGACTTTACCTCTTTC
>CAUYRH010068379.1:0-38814 GCA_963574655.1 Perodicticus potto
TTCTGGATATATACCTAGTAGAGGAATTATAGGATCAAATGGCAGGTCTATTTTTAGATCTCTAAGTATTCTCCAAACATCTTTCCAAAAGGAACATATTAGTTTGCATTCCCACCAGCAATGTAGAAGTGTTCCCTTTTCTCCACATCCATGCCAACATCTCTGGTTTTGGGGTCTTGTGATGTGCGCTAATATTACTGGAGTTAGATGATATCTCAAAGTAGTTTTGATTTTCATTTCTCTGATGATTAAGGATGCTAAGCATTTTTTTCATGTGTCTGTAGGCTAATTTATTTCTTTCGAGTATCGCCATGCTGTTTTGCACAGAGATTGTACTAAGTTGAACTTGCCACTGTGTGCTTACTATGTTGGCAGCACTATACAAACAACTCTGTAAGATTTAATAACCTTGGTACATCAGTGTCTCACAGTTGTTTTTGTGTCAAAAAATATCACCATAGTGATATTCTGGCTGAGTGGTGTTCATTATTGTTGCTGTACATTTTTGTGTGCCATCACAAGCATGCTGGAACTTGAATTAGAGCAACAAATAAACATCTGTAAATTTTTTATTAAACTTGGCAAGAGTAGAAATGAAATCAGGGACAAGTTAGTACAAGCTTATGGGGATGATGCCATGAAGAAAACACCAGTGTACAAATGGATTAAACATTTTTCTGAGAGAGGAGAGTCACTGATGAAAACAGGTGAGTGTGGCCAGAATGAGCAGAACTGATGGAAACACTGTAAAAATTCATCAAATTGTGCATGAGAATAGTTGGTTGACTGTGAGAATAGAACAAACCACATAGTTATCAAAAAAGAAAATCTTAACTGAAAATTTGGCCAAAAACTCATAGCATCACCACAATGCTCCAGCTCACATAGCACTATTTGTGAATAAGGTTTTAGCCAGTAAACAAGTAATTGTACTGGAACACCCTCTCTACTCACCTGATCTTACGATCAGTAACTTTGTTCTTTAGCCAAAGATAAATGAAATATTAAAAGGAAAACATTTTGATGACATTCAGGATGTAAAAGTAATATGATGGCTTTGATGATCATTCCAGAAAAAGAGTTCCAAAATTGTTTTGAAGGATGGATGAGGTACTGGCATCAGTTTATAGCTTCCTAAGGGGAGTGCTTCGAAGATGATCATAGTGATATCAACAATGAGGTATGTAGTTCTTCATCTAGGATGAGTTTAAGAACTTAATCGTCTTACCTTGTATAAGCATTTCTTTTCTCTACAGCTATGCCACCATCCATCGTTTACTGACTTCAGTAATGGCCATTCTGACAGGGTAGGGTGGTATCTCACTGTGGTTTTAATTTCCATCTCCCTAATGATTAAAGATCCTGAACATTTTTTTCTTATAATTCTTAGCCATTGTCTACCTTCTTTTGAAAAACTTCTGTTCATGTCTTTTATACCCTTTTCAATGGGATTGTTCTTTTTTTGCTAATTTGAGTTCTTTGTAGATTCTGGATATTATTAGCCCTTTATCACATGTATAGTTTGTGAACATTTTCTCTCATTCTATAGGTTGTATATTCACTACATTGACTATTTCCTTTGCCATGCAGAAGCTTTTTAAGCCTGTGACTGTACAGCATTCAAAAATGAAATGTACCAACTGAGGCATTCAGCAATCAACCGTTATGATACTCAGCATGCTACTGGATGTTCTTTGGTTTCTTACTAATCAAAATAATTCACCAAAGTTGGTTTCAGTTTTAACATTTTATATTTATAAAAATGTAATGTGCAAACAAAAATTAACATAAAACCATAAAGCTTTGCCATATGAATAAACATTTAAATTCCTTTTTGTGTGGTTCATACATTATCCAACATTACATTGTACACATTGACATTGTGTATCTCTTTGCTTTTTGTTTCGTGCAAACAATACTTCTCTAGCAGGTATTTTGCTGTATTCCCATTAGATTGCTATACTTCCATGAGGTGGAATGCATTGTTATCAAAAACAGTTCTTCCTCCAGAGTTGTAAAATCTGATTAACCAAACTAATGATTTGTTAGGAATGTTGGCTTTTATTTCTGATATATTGGTATCAAAATCATGTATGTTTGGATTTAAATTGTCTTCTCTCTTGTGAAGTTATGTGAGATTGGCTTCTTTTACATTTGAATTAGATTTTATGCTTTTGTTTTCCAAATCAGATTCTGAGGTACTTGACAGTTTCCATTTTTTGTGAGAAGTTTTTTCAAAGATACCTCTATATTTGAATTCTCCAACAATGATGATCTTCTGAACTTCAGAACTCTTCAAATTTATCGTACTCCATATTTATATATACTCCCACAAGAATCCACTATTTTTGTACCAATTATGTCAGGCACAACTGTGAAAAATATTGAGAACAAAGCGCATGATGCTTTCAGACTCAAGTCAGGTAACATAACAATAAAATGTGACCTCAGGTTTTTGTTCAAAAAAGGAACAACACCTACAGGCATTGTTTATACCAAACGAACACCTTGTCTGAACTCGTATAGGTGTTGTTCACAGTCAAAAGCTTAATTAATGAAGTCCCACTTATTTATTATTGTTATTGTTGTATTTATTTGGGGGGTCTTGGTTATAAATGCTCTGCCTATGCCAATGTCCAGAAGAGATTTTCCTATGTTTTCTTCTATAGTTTTTGTGGTTTCATGCCTTACATTTAAGTCTTTTGTCCAGCTGGAATTATCCACGTGGCTATGCAATTTTCCCACACCATTTTTTGAATAGGGATTCCTGCTCCCATTGTATATTGTTGTCTGCTTTATCAAAGATCAGGTTGTTGGAGGTAGATTATTTCTGGGTTCTCTATTCTATTCCATTGGTCTATGTCTCTACTTTTATAATAGTACCATGCTGTTTTGGTTGCTATAGATTTGCAATATAATTTAAAGTCAAATATTGGAATGCCTCTAGATTTGTTCTTTGTGCTTAAAATTTCTTTGGCTAGTCAGGCTCTTTCAGGGTTTCAAATGTGTAGAGACTGAGCTGTGAAGTGGCAGGGCCCCTGCAGCTTGGGAGAACATCCAGAGGTGAAACAACCCCCCTCTACTGACTCTCCTCAACAGATAACAACATATTTTCTCTAAGCTTCAACTTTTAACCCAGCGGAAGAAAAAGTACTTTCCTTAAAACTTTAGCTTTCAACTTCATAGCTGCACTTCAAAGCACTCATGTACATTTTCCAGCTAATCTTATAGACATGGAATATTGCCCATATTTTAGAGATCACATAGTAATAATAGATTATGTTTACCTGGAAATTTGTGCCTGCTTCTCATCTCATAATTAAGTTGAAAATGTATCTTACTTCAGTGAAAAACAACTCTGTACTGCCTCCTTAAAAATAAAGCTGTTTGGGCACTCGGGTGCTGGTGATAAAGAAAAATATCCCAGGCCGCCCAATCCCATCTTTGCCTTTCCATTCTGCCTCTGTCTCTCTTGTCTTTGTCTTTTGTTTTTTTTATTTAATCTATTTTATTTCATCATTTCCCACCAATCCCAGTCTGGTTTGTTTACTTTTAGCACCGGTTTGCAAGACAAGTGAAGCTTAAAATTACTTTTACTAGATCTGTGAAATAGGACATTGGTACCAGGATGGGGAGTACTTTGGTTCTGTAAATCACTTTGTGCAGTATGGACATTTTAATGTACTGATTCTGCCAATCCATGAGAATGGGGTGTTTTTCCATTTGTGTCATCTTTAATTTCTCTCACCAGTGTTTTGTAGTTCTCCATGTAGAGATCTTTCACCTTCTTGGTTAAGAATAAGCCTCTTGGTAACTATTGTAAATTTGACTCTGAGCTTGACTGTTATTATAAAAGTATAAAGAAAAGCTATTGATTTGCGAACATTGATTTTGTAACCCAAGACTTTTCTGAATTTATCAATTCTAAGAGTGTTTTAGTGAAGTCTTTAGTGTATTCTCAATACAAAATCTATCAGAGAAATGAGACAGTATGACTTCCCCTTTCCTGGTCTGGAAACTCTTTATTTCCTTCTCTTGCCTGAATGCTCTGGATAGAATCTCTGGGACTATGTCAAATAGAAGGGGTGAGAGTGGACACCTTGTCTTATTCCAGTTCTTGGGGGCAATCATTTTAACTTTTCCCCATTTAGTATGATGTTGACTATGAGTTTGTCAGATAACCTTTTATAATTTTGAAGTGTTTCCTCTATGCCTAGTTTTTTGAGGGTTTCTATCATGAAAAGGTGCTTGATTTTATTGAATGCTTTTTTTCTGTCTGTTGAGATGATTAAATGGTCTTTGTTTTGACTTCTGGTTATGTAATGAATCACGTTTATTGATTTGTATATATTGAACTATCCTTGCATCTCTGGAATAAACCCCCTTGATCATGGTGAATTATCTTTTTGACGTTCTATTGAATTCAGTTTGCAAGTATATTGTAGAGGATTTTTGCATCAGTGTTCATAAATGATATTGACCAGAGGTCAATAGTTGTTGTTGTTGTTGATGTATCTTTTCCTGGCTTTGGTAGCAAGGTGGTACTGGCTTGATAAAATGAATTAGAGAGGATTATGTTATGTTATGGAATAATTTCTGTAGGATAGGTTATCAACTTTTCTTTGTAGGTCTGGTAGAATTTGGCTGTGAATCCATCTGGTCCAAGGCTTTATTTTATTAGGAGATTTTTTAATTACTTCTTCAATCACACTTTTGGTCTATTCAGAATTTATATTTCTTCCTGATCCAGGCTTGGGGGGTTATGTGTTTCTTGGAATTTATCCATTTCTTCTACATTTTCTAGTTTACATGCATAGACGTTTTCCTAGTATTCACTCACGATATTTGGTAATTCTGTGACATCAGTTGTAATGTTTCCTTTTTCATTTGTTTCAGCTTATTTCATTTGTTTCAGCTCAAAGTCCTTTCTCTTGTATTTCTGGTTAATCTAGGAAGAGGTCTATCTATTTTGTTTTCTTTTCAAAGAACTTGTTGTTTCATTGATCCTTAGTGTTATTTTTGTTTGTTTGTTTCCATTTCATTTAGTTCTGCTCTGAGGTTTGCTTTTTCTTTTCTTCCACTGGCTTTGGGCTTGGTTTGCTTTTCTTTTTCTGGTAACTTGAGATGTGACCTTAGGTTTTTGATTTTTGATCTGTCTTTCTGATTTAGGCATTAAAGGCTATGAACTTTCCCCTTATTACTGTGTTTGATGCATCCCATAAATTTTAAAGCTCATGTTCCCTTTGTCAATTAGTTGAAGGAATCTTTTAATTTCTATCTTATTTTCATCACTGACCCACAAATAATGCAGTAAGAGGTTGTTTAATTTCCATTATATTATGTTATTTAAAACGCACATATTTTATTTACAGTAAAAAAAAATTTAGAGATGATATGTTAACTACCTTAGGTTCTATTTTCCATTATTTTCAAATGAATAAACCAAGGCCCCAAATACTAGGAGCTTTATTCCAATTCATATTTCTCTGTGATAGAATTAAGTTTCCTGATCCTCTAGCCACCACTCATTTCCATTACACAAAAGGAAGCTGGTCCTTCCATCATCCCTAGAAGATGGAATAATTTGGTGGACATTGAGGCTGTACTGGAGAGAATACAAATTCTTTCAAAATCACAATTCCTCATTGTAGAACTGACTCATATATTCTGATGTATTCAAATATCTGAAAACTTTAAAACTTGGATAAATAAGTTTTCACTATATGACACTGTGAATAAAAGAATCAAATTCAGAACTTCAATAATGCTACCAGAAAATCAACTTTCAACTCATTTATAATCCCATCTTTCTTTTCCCTTGGACACATTTTTAGCATCTCTCCCATTTCCACTTGGTCTAGTTGCTTCCTTGCCCAGCTCCTGCTGTTTCTTCTTTGCTATTTCTTCCTTCTACTGTTCAGGTGTTCTCCCTATTTCTAGGAGATCCCTTCCCATCATCCTTCCTCTCTATGTACCCTCCTCTCTCCTCCTCTCTATGTCTCATTAGACTCCTCAGTACTATATTGGTTCTTTTAAACAATTGCAGCATATCTTCATACAAATTAGTTATTCACCCTCAGTTTCTGAATACTGCATGTGTAGTAGGAACAGCATTGTTTACCTATAATAAGTTTGCATGTCTCTAATATCATTCTATAAGGACTAAGTAAAAGAAACATTAAATATTTTCATCCTATGAAATCTGATCTGATGCACACTAGGAAAGCACACATTACCACAGATATCTCTGACCAGTTTCAGTCTTTGTTTCCATATGCCCTGCGTATGTCCTGTGTTTTACCAAGCTGAGCAGCATCTAGATTGTCCACTAGATGGCAAGCACTTACACGGGGAAATAGACGATAAGAAAAAAGATGTTACAGATTATAGATTTTGTTGTAAAGGCAGAAATTTTTTTCACAATTGAAGCATATAACAAGTAAAATACCCTAAAAGCACCCTAAATCTTATACAAACTAAAATCTTTCTAAATTCTTATTTACTCATAATTATTTATGAATCAAAAACATGGGGAAAAGGACAAGAAATAAAAAGTTACATAAAAGAAATCTTTTGTAGCTACAGGTATTGAATAACAGGTTCACAGTTATCCATCATTGAAATAGTTGTAAATAAGATGACTAAGTGCCCTAAGCAGCTCCATGAGTGAAACAATCTAGATTTTAAAACACTGTCATCATTACTATCAATACTATCAATGTCTGAAAGGCAAATATTAATGATCATATAACAGGGACAATTTCAAAGATGTAGTAGTTCAATAAAGAATAAATATTGGAGGTGGGGTTGATTGCTACAAGGAATCACCAACTTAAAAAATCTGTTGAAGCAAAGTTAAATCAACTACATACTCTGCATATGCTATAAATCAATATTTGTTGTCTTAGTATTTTAAGTATTCATAAAAAGAAAAAAATACAAAAATGGGCAAAAGATATGACAGGCATCTCACCCATGCAAAATCAAATAGCTGAGAAGTAGGAAAAATGTTTCCCCTCTACTGGTATCCAACTGGCAGATTCTAAAGATTGCTCCAGAAGACAGGGATGGTTGTGTGTAAATTTATTCTTTATCTATAAGAATACAAATGGGTCTTATGTTTTTGAAAGTCATTTAGAGCATGTATCAAAGATTTTAAAACATCTCTTATCCAGTAAATCTAGTTCTCAAAATATACCCTCAGAAAATAAGTGGACAAGCATGCAAAGCTAACTGTATAGAAAGACTTAACAAAAAACTGAAAATAACCTTAATGCTTAACACTTAAGACTATTAAACTGAACAATTTTATTATTTATTCATGCCATAAAATATTACATAAAAATTATAAATTTTGCTGTCAAATAATATGACATGCGAACATGTTTGCAACAAATTGCTCAGTGAAAAAAATTAGGTTCCAAAACAAATTTGACCCCTTATTATACACACATTCACTGTATATGTGTGTCTGTGTGTGTGTATGTACTCTCGATACACATATGTATAGATGACGTACATACAGTTATATGAATATGTACAATGTATTTACAGAGTTACCTTCAGGTTAAAGTATCATAGATGCTTTTAGTTACTTCTGTTCATCTGTATTTTCTAATATCTCAGAATAAAATGGCAGAGGAAATGCAGTAAAGAACAGCAAGGAGTCAGTAGAATCATCAAGATAATAGCCAGCAAACAGAAGATAAGAAACTTATTTTTCCTATTTAGCATTGTGAGATTACCACACACTGAAAGTCCAGGCAAGTACTATTATTATTAGAAATTATTATTAATAATTATTAATTAGATTATTAATTAATTATTATTATTATTAATTATTATTAGAAACCAAACGGTTTCTAAATGTTTGCTAATAAAAATAAGGCTGAATATACATCAATATATGTTAAGTCTTTGCCTTATTTTCTGGTCATTTCCTTAGACTATATGCTGAGGATGTGGAATGACCAGAACAAAGATGAAGATGTACTTTTAATAATACAGCTGTAGATTTAGAATCATTTTAAGTCATTCAATGATGACGAGTTCATATTTTTCTAAACGTGGAATTTATATATATGTACATTTATATAATCCCTAGACTTATTTCTGAAATGTTATCCCATAATGTCAAAAAAAATCATGGTCAAAAAGGCTCAAAAAGTGCAGTGACTTTTCCTGAGGTGCTAAATTAGAATAGATATTCTTTTCATCCTACAAAATATCTAGGTTCAGAAGTGTTTCACATGTGTAGAAGGGAAAAACTAAAATCTAAGTTATACTTCCAAGTCCCTAAGTCTCTTCTCAATAACATTTTTAGAATTTTAGGCATTTTGTGGAAGATACAGTCTTTTTTCTAATATAAATTTTAAGTACACATTGAAAATATATTACTAAAGGTAGAATATAAATGTCTTCATATAGTGATTAAATGGCCATGTAAGCTATGTTAAATAGTTCAATGAAAATATTTCAGATTGTAAATAAAGTCAGCACATTGTGCCCCATGTTTGCACCAATGTACACAATTATGATTTAATAAAAATTAAAAAAAAAAAAAAAGAAAATATATTGACATGGTCTATAGGTCAAAGAGCCTAGAAGGCGAAGTCTCTTTCACACTCTGGTAACTCCTCTCCCCAGAGGCAAAATGTTACTAGTTTCTTGTACACATTTTTCAGTGATAGTTTATGTATACACACCATTTATACAAATATACATTAATGTTGGGGAAATGTTTGACCCAGGACATAAGAGATCTTCTGACCTCTAGACCACTGCTTCAACATATACTGCCTGCCACAATGCATGATTCACATGTGACTTTCCAATGAAGTCAACAATGATATAGTCTCATTTCAAAAGGGATTATTGTGCCTCTCATATGTAATCTTAATGCTTTAGTGTTTACTTTTTAATCTATTTCTTTATTTTTATTGGAGCATAGCACTAAAATACTTCTAACTTCTCTGGGATAGCCCAAAATGTAAGATTAAAAAGTCAAAATGGTGGCCTGTAACTCTACCTATCACTCATTGATTTCAATGTAGAAAGACTTCAACTAACTAAAAATTTCTCATTTTACCTGGCTTGATCACATTCATATATATATCAAGTTTCACACACATCATCTTGTACAGATATAGGTTGCTCAAAGACAAGATTGTAGAACACAGAGTGAGAAAAATTGAGAAGTGATCAAGTTAAGACAAACTAGCCAAGAACCAACAATATACCATCACGGAATTGGTATAAATTGGAAATACCAAGATATAGAATAGGACTTGCTGAAAATCAAATCGATTGCACTGAAGAAAAGGCTCGGGTATAAAAGGAAAAAGGATAAAGTAATGACAGAAAGTTCTTCTGGTAAAGAAACATTTACTTGAAGTTTATAATTTCTTTAAGTTCACTTAGTGTTAACTAAGAATGTTTGTTAGCTTTCTTGCCTGGAAGTTGCAAACTCTGTTGGAATTGAGAGGAAAGTCTGATGCTTTGCTAACCTTAAGGCTATGTTTCAAGACTAAAGTTTGGTTCAGGACTAGAAGTGAATCAAGCCAAAAATCTAACAGATTGTGAAATAAGAGTGCCATGAAAGGGTGACAGAGATCCCCACACATTCCTAACTGAGCACTAACGTTCACGTGCACCCAGAGAGAGCGCTGAGTTTAAGTCAAGGGAGACTTGAGAACTGGTGACAACCTCAAGTGCATTCTGCGTTCCTTAATCTATACACAGCTCAGCTGACAGGGGAGGGAAGCCTGACAGCCTGCATGTGTCTGAGCACAACCTCCACCCAAGCACTAACTAATCATTACATGTTTCAGGCACCAGGAGAACCCAAAGAAGTCAGGGAAAAATAATGAATTAATAAATAATTTAACATTAAGTATTAATTAACTGATTAATAATTAAAGATAAAAATAAAGTAATTTGGTACAGACATAAGCATTTGTATACTCTAGGAGAGACAAATTGCTTAGCTTAATTTCAGGCAAGATAAAGCTACTAAAACAAACAACTCTAAGAAAAGTAAAACAGAAGCTAGACTTGCGAAATACATTACCTATAATGTCCAGTCTCTAACAAAAATTTACTAAACATGCAAATGTGACAAAATTTGAGCATGAAATAAGTTATATAATCTATCAAATGAAATGGGAAACCATGAATTCAAGCTTACATAAATGAATAAGAGAACATTTAAGACAGGTGTGTCCAACCCACAGCCCACAGGCTGCATGCAGCCCAGGATGGCTAAGAATGAGGCCCAGAACAAAATCATAAACTTCCTGGAACATTATGAACTTTTTGGTGATTTTTTTTATTTTTTTGGTGGAATTTGATTGGGTGATTCTCGAGCATGAACTTTATAGACAACAGCATCGCGTCCCAACGTGTTGGAAAAGAAACATATGTACACTCTTGCTATTTGCATGCATGGTTTAGTTTTACAGCAGTGCACAGCTTCCAGGCTGTTATCTTTTAAGCACAGACAGTCGAACTGACACCATTAGAATTTAATGAGCTTGTGATGACTTGGCAAGGTAGTGATTATTAATAATATTCTTACATAGCATTGCAGTGTTATCCATTTAGAAGTCAGGTAAGCATTCTTACTTGATCATGGAAGGTATACCTCACCTCGGCAGTGCCTCACACATCACCCACCAGGCTTTATAACTTTATCAACCTGCACTGGCACCCAATATGTGGAAAGACCCAAAGCTTGCTTTCTATTCTCTTGTTGACTAATTTTCACAATAAAAGTAAATATAATCCCTTTTCTGTATTATTTTTAAATCCAACATGGCTCTGTAATGTCACAAAAGAAAATAGAACCTCAAAAAACTATGGGTAAAGAAAGACTATTCGGTGAAAATTGGACAGATGACTACTTTTTTGTGAAGGTCAATAGTAAGGTGCTCTGCTTAATTTGTTGGAAATGTGTGCGAGTTTTCAAAGACTATAAATTGAAAAGTCATTTTATGCAAAAACATGCTGCCAAAATTGACGCTTATGAAGGATTGTACCATAAGGACAAAATAGCAGAACTGAAAAGAAAAAAAAAGTCTGTCTTCTCAACCAAAAAAGCTTTTTAAGTTACAAGTCAGGTAGATTCTATTGTAAAAGCTAGTTATGTGGTGGCATATTTAAAAGCAAAAAAAATCAAAACCATTTATTGATGGTGAATTTGTTAAGCCATGTATGAAAAGCATGGCAGATGAAATTTGCCCTGACAAAAAGGGATATATTTCCAAAGTCAGTTTGTCTCGCCAGACTATAGCCAGATGAAGTGAAAAAGTTGGATGATCTATTGAAAAACGTTTGGAAAATAAAGCTGCTAATTCTATACTTTCGTGATGAATGACAGTACTGATACTAAAGATATGACTCAACTCTCCATTTTTATTAGCAGTATTGATGATGACAGTCATTGAAGAAATGGTTTCTTTAGTGCCATTAAAAGACACAACTATTTTGAGAAGTTTATATGAAGCAGCAAAAAAATATGATCAGGTAATTTTCTTTGCCCGTTGTCAATGTATCTGGTATAGTTACTGATGGTGACCCGGTAATGATAAGTAACAGAGAGGGAATTGTAAATTTAATAGAAGACTATACAATTGCCACCCAAATTCATGTTTAATGAAGTAAAATTGCAGAGTACATCAAAAAAAATTATGCACGAAAACTTTAAAAATGGATAACATCATGCAAATTGTCATCAAGACAGTGAATTTCATAAAGGTCAAAGGATTGAATCATCGCCAATTCCAGGAATTCCTTAAAACTATTGATGCTGACTACCGTGACTTCATTTATTTTTTGGAAGTAAGATGGCTAAGTTGAGGCCAAATGTTGAAACAATCTTATGATTTGCAACATGTTATCAAGTCATTTATGATATCAAAAACCAAATTTGTGCCAGAACTTGTCAATGAAAATAGGCTTACAGATACAACATTTTTAGTAGATTTAACAACTCTTTTAACTAAGTTACACATCTTCATGGTGAAAACCAATTTATCAATACAATGTTTAAAACCATAACAGCATTATAAATGAAAATGAAATTATGGAAATTTCAAACTAAGACAAATAATTTTATGCATTTCAATGCTTTAGCTAACCACAGTCCTATGAACAGTGAAAAACATGCAGCTTTGCTTTCTGATTTGATAAAAGAATTTAAAAACAGGTTTCATGATTTCTAGGAAAATAATATATATTTTGGTGCATTTGTACCACCATTTTTAGTTGACATAAATATATTACCTGGCAATTTTCAATGGCATCCATAGAGCTGCAATCTGACATTTAATTGAAAGAAAAAATTGATCATGTGTCTCTACTGGGATTTTATGGGTTCTGTCTTCCCAGAGACAAATATCCCTTACTTCATAATCACACCGTATTCGTGTCATTGCTTTTTAGAAGCACCTAATTTCAAGAAAATAGCACATTTTTAAGAATGAAGCACATTGGGCAGTGCCTGTGGCTCAAAGGAGTAGGGCATTGGCCCCATATACTGGAGGTGGCGGATGCAAACCCAGCCCCAGCCAAAAACTGCAAAAAAAAAAAAAAGAAGAAGAAGAAAAAAGAATGAAGCATACTAAGAGTACAATTAGAACCAAAATACCTGATGAGCAACCTTGCAAACTCATTGAGCATTTAAAGTACTTCCATCAAACCACCTATTGAAGCATTAGTTTCTCAAATACAGTGTCAAATATCCCACTAGTTTTATTTTGCCCACTTTTCTCTTACTTTTATAATTAAACATATAAAAAAATACCAAAGGTGTTTTATTATTTAGATGTGTACAGATTCTACATTAGTGATCACAAATGTAGTACCAGCTGGATGATTTTAAAAGACTCTTTGAATGTTCGCTGCATAATTAGGATTATTTGAGGACTTTTTGCTTACCTGTAGTGGCAAATGTGACAAAAATTATGCATGGCCTTTCTTTCCTTGCTCATCAGCTTTTGTTAGTGTTTGTGCATTCAGTGTGTGGCTCAAGAGAGCTCTTCTTCTTTATTATGGACCATAGAACCCAAAAGGTTGGACACCCCTACTACAAAGGATGTCATAGGAAAATGTGGGAAAATGTGAATGAAATGTGGGATTTATACGGTAGTATTATATCAATATGAATTTCCTGACTTAAATGGTTCTATGTGGTTATAAATGAGAAATGTTCTTGTTTAGAGAAAATACAAAAGTCTTAAGGAGTGCTACAACATAAGGTCAGCTATTCTCTTTCACAAATGGTTCAGAAAAAATTATTTCTACTTAAAATACAAGTTTTCTCTGTTCCAGATTATACCAAAATTAAAACTAAACAAAATTAGTAAGCAATCCAACTCTTCTTCTTCAGCTCTTGAATATATACTTCTGTGGCAGAATAATATTCTCCTCCCCCACAAAGATGACTATCTACAAATGCACAGAACCTGGGAATATGTTATTTCGCAAAGCAATGGGGAATCAAAGTTGTGATTAGATTAAGAGTTTTGAGAGGGGAGATTATTGTGGATTATCCAAGCAAACTGAATGTAATCACAAGCATTCTTAAAAAGAAAGGCAGAGACGGATATTTGAGGACAGAAGCCAAGGTCAGAATGATGTGGTTGGTGAGGGTTAGAAGTCAAAAAGTGTGGCTAGCATCTAGATTGTAGAAAAGGCAGGGAAGGAAAAATTCTCCCCTACAGCTTCCAGAAAGGAATGCATCCTGCCAACATCTAGATTTTAGCCCCCTGAGACCCACTTTGTACTTCTGACCTCCAGAACTGTAAGATAATTGATGTGTGTTGTTTTAAGTCACCAAATTTATGGTAACATGTTATAGCAACAACAGCAAATGAATACAGATTCTTAGAAATACAAGATACCATCTTTTAAAACAAAGAGGTGTCTGTGAATAAAATTGCAACCCTGTTTTTTTCTGATTTCTATTTGCCTCAAATATAGATGACCATCCCTTCACCCTGAGTCTACATTTATCTTTTAAAGTAAGATGAGATTCTTGTATGCAGTACGATAACTAAGAAAGTGCCATGAAGGCTATGTTAACCAGTTTGATGAAAGTATTTCAAATTGCATATAAAACCAGCATATTGTACCCCATGATTGGATTAATGTACACAGCTACAGTTTAATAAAAAATAATAATAAATAAATAAATAAATAAAACAAAGAGGTGATTACCTAAACCTAAGTAAGATTCATTTAAATCTCGAAAAGACAGCATGATAGAATTGTTTTTCATTTTAACTGGTAAAAGAATGTTTTATGGGGAGAGGCCTGATTTCTGGCAAAAGTACTTGGGTAAGCACATTGCCAAGTGAGATGCACACTGTGGAGCTGATTAGTCTCTTGCAAGTTTCAGTGGCAAGAGGAAAACAACTGTTCATAATAAAGGAGACCAAGCAGGAGTGCCGTACTGCCCTGCTGTTGGACAGTTAGAGGACAGGGGGATGTGGAATGCAGAAACAGGGCAAAGAGTCCATTTCCTGGGGCTGTGAACGTAATGCCACGAGCTACATGTTGTGGCTCTCTTCCCATCATTAGTTAGCTTTTTGTTGGGGGCAGTAAACAATCTCAAAAATCTCAATAGCTTAAACAAACATTTATTCTTTAAATGGCAGGTATTGAGTTGGCACTGCTGAGCCTGGCTGGGCTCCTGATATAAGCTAGGCTTGATTAAGATCTCTACCATGTGTGTCTCCTATCTAAGCCTTCTGTCTTCGGGAAAGACGCTAAAAGTGCAAAAGGGTGATGGGCTTCCACTAGAAAACAAAAACACATCCTGCCACTTCCACCCACCTCCCAACGTTAGGAACACATGCCCTATCTTTTGTATGACACAGCCCTATGTCAAAACATATCATTTGGCCCCACCAGCTCCTTCCAAGAAGGTGTGCTAAGTCTGCACAACTTTGTGCCATAACCCTAAATTGGCTAGGGGACGAAAGAGAATTGAAGTTTGAAGACTTTGCTCTTGAAGAAGTATATTCTTCCAAGCTGACCACATGAGTTGAAAAAGTAGTCTGCTTATACGTTGCTTAAAAGAAGTTTAAATGTTTACCTAAAGTTGAGTATGTATTAAACAGTCTTTTCTGGCTCAGTGCCTGTAGCTCACCAGCTAGGGTGCCAGCCACATTTACTGGGGCTGGCGGGTTCAAACCCGGCCTAGGCCTGCCAAACAACAATGACAACTACAACCAAAAAATAGCCTGGTGTTCTGGTGTTGTGGTGAGTGCCTGTAGTTCCAGCTACTTGGGAGGCTGAGACAAGAGAATCACTTAAGCCCAAGAGTTTGAGGTTGCTATGAACTGTGACTCCACGGCACTCTACCGAAGGTGACATAGTGAGACTCTGTCTCAAAAAAAAACAAAATTTTTTCTGTTGTCAACCTTCTTAAAGAAAAAGTAAGTGTTTTATTTTAGGCATTACCAAACACTTTGAAAAGTAATTCACAATTTGGCAATATTCTGAGAGTTGAAATACTTGAGAGAATTCACAAAAATGTTCCTAGAGATATTACAGTAATAAGGAACTGAGCTGGCTATTAAATCCAGGTCAATATCTGTGCACTCTATCTGTACTACAACATACCTTCTTAGTATATACATGTTCCCCAATAAGTAGTCAACAGAAATTCAGTTACAATATACACAAAGTTTTTTATCTGCCTCACCTAACTTCTCATTAGATGTCTAATGTAAAAATTGAAGAGAGAGGCAGAGAGTAATGCACTGAGGTTCCCTGAGGAGGAGCTGTCCTAGGCAACAGCTAGAGGAAGGGTCTTCAGGGGAGTCCTGAAGCCAGACCCTACTTCATGTGTTTATGCTACAGCAGGAGCTCAGTGGAAAACTGCATACGGCACCTTGTATTTTTACAAAGAAAAATGTAAAATTGTACATTTTACATTCTGAGGGGGAAAAAAGGTAAACAAATTTTAAAATACAACAAAAAATACCCAAAATTGAACAAATGTTTTATTTGGGTAATGAGACTGTGGGTGATGCATTTACTTTTTCTCTCTTCTGTAATGCTCAAGTACGCTGAATAGGTATTAAAGTACTGCAGTATTACCAAGAATGTCAAAAGTCTTTATCAATCAAATTGCTTATAAATAAAAGAGAATTTTGATTTGAAAAGGATAATTTGTAATTTTTCCTTCATTTAGTAGCTGAAGTGTTAGTATTTTTATTTAACTATTCCAATGCATGCCTAACACAGTTTATTCTTACTATTATCTCATTCAATATTTTAACTACAAATTTTTCTCCACCTATTATAAATTGTGTCTTTTTAGCTGATGGTTCATGACACAGATGTTTATCTTTTGAAATTTCTTCATGTCTTCTAAGGTGAAAAATATTGTTGTCCATTTAACAAACTTTTCTTCAAATGAGTAGTCAGCAAAATGCTATGTTACGTCCCTTAACAGCTCTTTCAAAATATACTTTTTAAATCCAAGGAAGCAGCAAAGGATTTGTAGAAATGGGTTACACATCTAGAAAGCAAGTGATATTTGTAATGTCTTCATTTGCGTCTAAATATTTGCACTGTTAAATATCTCATAACATCTTCACTGATAGCTAAACATTTTCACACCTAAGTATATTTCTTCAGTTCTACATCTCAGCTACAACACATTCACAATTTAGCATTAATACTTCTTCTGAATTTTATAATAATTTTTATAAAAGTGATTAAGTTGTCCCCTTTGAATCTGATGAAAATACTACACACAACTTTTTAAGTTTACTATCTTTTGCTGTGTCTTTTTCTGATTTTCTTGACGTAATATTTCTATTATGCTTTAACACATATGAAGATTAACACTTTCACATTTCACAAGGAACTGGTAGCGCAGATTGTCAAGATAACATTGGGGAGGGGGGATTAAATGTTTACCCTCAGGAGACACTCAAAATGTAGGAGTAATGTTTCTATAGTTTGTATTTCTGCAGGTCCCTGAAGAAATGAAGTGTAAATGACAGAAATTCCTTATTTTTCACAACTGTGTAGACATTTTAAAAAGAGAGGAGTAGCAGAAGAAGAAATAAGAGTTTAGATTAAGAGGAATTAGGGGAAATTCTCTGTTAAGTTTATCCACCTGTAATCAACAGGGCCAGGCATTATTATAAACATCATGACTATGGAACAGGGAGCTGGAGAAAGTTTGAAGAGGCATTACATTTTTATGACCTTCTGTGGCCTTCATGATCCCTCTATGTCCTATGTTTTTTTCTTGTTTACATTGGTGAAGGAGTGTAGTTGCTAATGAGGAAAGTTCTAAGAATTATTCTTTCAGCCAACCAAAAAAAAAAATAATAATAACAGTCAGTGCAAGACATATTCACCAAAGAAAAGGCTATGTTTTACAAAATAATTATATATTTTTTTGAAAATGAACACCAAAAATTCTTTTCATTGATGCACTGTAAACTTAGTTCTTCACAAATAGTGTTCCTTAATTTTAAATCTTATGTAATGATTTGGTATATATCATATTAACTAATACCAAATGTGCTTATTTCAAGTGTTCTTATAATAAAATTAAAAGTTTTATGATAGTTTAATATCTATTAAAACGTCTTATGTGAAAAATTGTTTTTCATAACTGGTCAAGAGACCATGGATAAAAAAAGTACTTAATCATTCAGTAGATCTTTATGTTACCCCTTTACATTGTCAGTTAAGGAAGTGTCAGGACATTTTAATAATAATTCTTAAGAACAGTTCATAAAATTATCTGGCATTTCAAATTATAAGAAAATTTTGATTTCAAATGTGTTACTTAAGAAAGTTGTTTCCCTTCCTTAAAAAAAAAAACAGACAAAAAGCAACAAAAACACTTGTTCAGTTAGTGTTTTGTTACCATCTTTCAGTTCTTCTGTATCACATGTAGGGGTCAAAGGTGGCTGTTCAGTGTAGGATGTCTGTTTAACTTTTTTCTTTGTTCCATTATTAGAAGTTAATTGAGGATATCTATCCATAAAAAGAAAGTACATATTAATTCCACTATTAATAAAATGTCATTTCATTCATAACCTATAATTATACAAAATAATAATAATAAAATCCTGCGACACCATGCCAATGCCTTCCTAAGTATGTCCCACCTTCCCCTCAGGCTTCTGCTCAAACCAACTCTGTCAACAGACATCATCTCAATCTCATGTACTCCCGTTCTCTGCTGCCTCTTTTCTTCCTGTTATCACAAATATGATTTTTTATCAAGTCACTACCAAAGTAGAAGAAATAACTTTCAGTTTTATTTGCTGTATTCATTTGCTAGGGCTGAGGTTAACAAAACAACACAGCCTGGGTGGCTTAAACAGAACCTTACTTTCTCATAGTTCTTTCTATTTCTCCCAGGCTGGAAATTTAGCGAGGTGCTGATTAGGTTGGTTTCTTCTGAGGGCCACACGGGGGGAATCTGTTCCAGGCCTCTCCTCACCTTGGGGCTGTCTATATGAGAAACATTGTCCATCTTTGCACTTTACTAAGCCGTCACTTTACTATACTTTCATTTCCCTTCATCCTAGGGAAAAGCACTAACGAATAAACCTAATAGGCAGAGTCAGCTGCCAAAGTATGTTAGCTAGGCAACAGATGCTGCAAAACTCACAACAGCACAGAAAGTTTAGTTCCCATTACACAGAGGAGCAAAATACAGAGAAAGAAATGGGGAGTTGGACTGTAGCTTATGAGAGTCATTTGCAATTGTTATTAAATGCTGATATTTCTCCCATCTTAAAGGTAATTGTTTACTCATTAAGAAGCTACCTGTCTTCCCATTCACCTCTTTGGAAAAAAGAAACAAATGCAATTCTCTTAGAATTTACAACATTGAAAATATGAAAATATTGAAAGGATAAAAACTCCCTGGTCAACATGCTTCTATTTATTCTTCAGTTAATAATAGAGCAATCTACAAAAATAACTTTCTGCTCTAAAAGCCATTTAGGAAAGATGAAAAAAGTCTGAGATTTCTTTCACACCAAATTACCCAATAATGGCTTCACAAGACTTATAGACGTAAACAAGTTATTTCAAAATACAAGTACTGGGTTCAGCACCCATAGCTCAGGGGCTAGCAGGCGCCAGCCACATGCACCAGGGCTGTTGGGTTCAAACCCAGCCCGGGTTGCTAAAAAAAAAAAAAAAAAAAAAATAGCTGGGCATTGTGGCCAGCGCCTGTAGTCCCAACTACACAGGAGGCTGAGGCAAGAGAATCACTTGAGCCCAAGAGTTTGAGGTTGCTGTGAGCTATGATGGCATGGCACTCTACCCAGGGTGACATAGAGAGACTCTGTCTCAAAACAACAACAACACAAAAATATGAGTACTGTTTTTTGACCAATAGATACGTTACTGAACAGATACATGTGTGTTCTAGTTTCATATACCCAAACTTTTTAAATGATGCTAAAAATTCCAAATTTAAAAGGAACAGTTAGGGATCCCGTTTATAGAGGGAAATACCTTTTCGTAGTATGAATATTCACCAATTATTTAACTCTTTAAATTGTTATGTATTTGGTTTGATTAAATCAAGGTAAGATAGGATACACATATTCAATACTACAAAGACAGAATTACAGTCAGTCCCGAAGTTACAAACAGCTAACTGACATACAACTCACATCTAGGAATGGAAGCTATTACAGATAACAGAAAAATGTACCTGTTCCAACTTATATACAAATTCAAATTAAGAAAAAACCTGCAGAACCTATCTCTTTCATAACTTGGGGACTGTCTATATAGACTTTATTAAGCGGTTCATACATTTAATAAAATATAGTTTCTAAACCGATCAAGACTTTAAAAACGAATATTTGTGTGTGTGTGTGAGCATGTGATTATTTTTCTTCCTCCCTACCTGTGGTTTTCATATGGAATTAATGATAAAAAAAATAAAATTCAAATGGGGAGAGGAAGAAGGGGAAAAAAGGAAAGGGAAGGAGGGAGGGAGATTGATAAGTTCTCAGCTAAGGTGCATAATGTAAGGGTATTCAGCACAAACCCTGGGTGAAGGGCTCAACTACAACTTGAACTTTAATTTACCTAAGAAACGCAAACAATGTAACCTAATCATTTGTACTTTCATGTTAATCTAAAATAAAAAAAGATAATCTTCTGAACAAAAGTTAATTATAAAATATAATGTTATATAAGTAACAGCTGGAAAAACAAGAAAAGGCTGCTAAAAATTAATATGGCTATCACAAAAGAAAACAATTTTAATGTTTAAATATGCTTATAATCTCACCATGCTATCTATTTTCATCTCTTTGTTACCTTCTTAGCCTCCTTACCATCTTGTGTATTTTTGTGTATTTATATTTGTTTCTGTGCTTTTCACTAAACACTCTTTTCTTCATTTTTACATTGTAATCATATTTTTATTGACTGCATAATAGCACAAAGAATTAAGATATCAAAATATACTAAGCCATTTCTTCATCATTGGAAAACTAAGTTGTTTCCAGTTTCTCGTTTTTTTCTTGTTGTTGTTTTTTTGAGACAGAGTCTCACTATGTCACCCTGGATAGAGTGCTGTGGCGTCACAGCTCACAGCAACCTCAAGCTCTTGGGATTAAGTGATTCTTTTGCCTCAGACTACCAAGTAGCTGGGACTACAGGTGCCCACTAGAACGCCCAGCGATTTTCTGTTGCAGTTGTCATTGTTGTTTTAGCAGGCCTGACCCAGGTTCGAACCCGCCAGCCTTGGTGCATGTGGCTGGTGCAGCAACTACTGTGCTATGGGCGCCAAGCCAGTTTTCAGTTTCTTTTTTTTTTTAACATTTTTTTTTTATTATTAAATCACAGCTGTGTACATTAATGCAATCATGGGGTACAATGTGCTGGTTCTATAAACAATTTGAAATACTTTAATCAAACTGGTTAACATAGCCTTCCCCTCATTTTCTTAGTTATTGTGTTAAGACATTTATATTCTACACTTAGTAGATTTAACATGTACCCTTGTAAAATGCATCACAGGTCCAGTTTCTTGGTAATTACAAATAATGCTGTTAGAAAACAACATTACTAAAATATGGATAAAGTATGTAAAAGAATAACAGTAGACAAAAAAAACTATGCCTAATTAAAAACTGCCCTTAAAATAAAATAATTTTTAACAACCTATATATACTTTAAATTCATTAGCTATAAATTAAACTTTTGTTGATTGTATCTTTCTCCTCATTGAGTATTAAAAATCAGAACTTCATGTTCATAATGAAAACATTTTTCTTCTGGTTTATAATAAGAAACTTAACACTTCTGAAAACTTACAAAACTAAAGGTAGCTAATGAAAGGTGGACAATCATATTCAAAGCATGAATAAAATCCTTACATTACTAATATCTAAAGGCAATGAAAGGGCCTTGTGTGAATGAATCATCTTTGGCCCAAATCTTTTGCCTGTTTGTTTATTAATGGCTATGTTATGGTAAGCCTGAATCCCTGTCCTGGCAATCTTCCAATTCTCATGACACTGATAGTTAATCTAATCTGCATAATCATTTCACTTTTACCTCTTATATTCATTAGACCCTAAAAACAGTGGAGATCAATAGATCGGGGTTCATATGTGATTCCCCAAGTTACTGAGCCTATTCCAGTTTTGTATTTGGGGGACCATGCTTTAATTCTTACAACCAAGCCCTACACAACTGTTAAAAGATAATATAGTATCACTTACACAGTTAAACCATTAAAAGAAGCATATTCCTCAGCTGTGAATCCATAAATATCTTGACGAGATAGATCCACATCTTGCTGAAAAAGAATACTTACTAAACTTGTTGGTTCACCACTGATAGCAATCATAAGGGCTGTTCTGGAGCAAGAGATATAAAATATTAATAAATGTCCACTTATGGATTTTAAACATGTATTTTTTTAGGTCGGTCGTTTCAATTTACTATTCAAATGTAGGATCTCTATCAGGAAAAGAGTCAAAGCAAGAGTGTAAACAATAGAAAAGATCTTCTCAAAAAAGTATGCCAGTCGTAGATCATATCACAGAGTCTGAAGATAAAGAGACTCTAGGAAGGAACTAGGTCACGGGTTTTCAATCTCTGCTCCATGGAAGCCTAGTGTTTTCAAGAATATGATTCAAAATTCTGTGAGGGAGAATGTCTGGGGCTTAGGTCCCCTACCTCCAATCACCTAAATCAGTTGGTCTTCTATATATGATCTAATGTATAACTAATAAAAATAATTAATAATAATATTATAACAACCAGCCAATCTGATTCAAGTGTTTGATTTTGTAAATAGAAAAACAGATCCTGGGAGTCTAGGGAATTTGCCCAAAATCATTTGCATATGGCCTTATATTTTCCCAATATCAAATATATATTTAACACAAATATATGTATTTTTTATCCTTTTAGGTAGCTGTAGTTATATGCTCCCTTTCTTGGCTTTATTAATTATACCTTTGATTCTTATCTGCAGCATTCACATCTGCCCCTTTCATCAGAAGAAATTTTGCCATTTCTGCATTATTTTTACTAACAGCAAGTAAAAGTGGAGTATACCCATCCTGAAAAAAAAATTTCAAAATGATTACTTAAAATATCATATTTTAGATTTTAAAATGTAAATGGTTATAAGAAACCTCTGAATATGCATTTTAACTCTTAAAAGATTTTGATGCACAACAAAAGATGATTTGAAAGATTAAAAAAAAGTCAGGGTTGGGCCAGCCAAAAATAATTAAAATTTCAATTTTAGGCTTAATTCAAGTTGTGGGAAAAAGCAGTCTAGAATAATCAAGTGAGGAGCAGCATGAATACCACCAGTTCACCTTCATAATGTCATAATAGGTTTCCCCAGAATTTCATTTAAATCTCTAAGACTGGCACTTATTTTGTACAATCACATAGACAAAACAGCAGTAAACTGAAGCGTTTAGATGCTTTTTTTAAAAAAAAGTATTCGACAATTATCCATAATGTCTCCATAAGAAAGTTTGATTACTTGTAATATAATTTGCCAATTCAACACTATTGTTTTTATTGGTCATGAGAATATAACTAAAATAGAAAAAGGGTAAGTTTTATCATTTCTATCAACATCTATCTATAAGAGAATTAAATTTTTTGCATTTGATACAGTCCTTTGCTCAAGTATCATTGTTAAGTATGATGTTATTTTGGAGATCAGGACTGCAATTGGCAATGAAATGGAGGAAGACTTTAAAAGAAGAAAAATTTTTTCAGTTTTTGATAATCTCTTCTCCACAATTTCAGTTTGGAAAATGCATTCTTTATGTGCAATATATTCCAACAGCTATTAATTACCTGAAATAGATACCTTCTTTCTAAAACATACATTTTTTTTTCTTTAACAGAAACATACCTTATTTTTAGCTTCAAGATTAGCTTCATGTCGAAGCAACTTTTCAACTAATGAGACACTTTGGCCACAGACAGCATAATGAAGAGCAGTGTTGTGTTGAAAATCTACCAGGTTTGGGTCTGCACCACAGTTTAGAAGAACAGAAGCACAATCCTCCTTTTGGCACTGTACTGCCTGTCAGTGCAACAAGAGTAGATGAATAATCAACTTACTACGTAAGACATGACTCATATATTAAACTAATGCTGAATAATGTTTTAAACTATGAAAATCAACAAAAAATAAATATGAGAACTCAAACACATTCTGATTGAAAAGAAAAGATTAGGACATACCTTAATCAATGGAGACCTGTTTTCACTATCCAGGACATTTATCTCACATTGTTTCTCAATTAGGAAATATACAATATTTACATGTCCATTAGCACAGGCCAAGTGCAAAGGTGTTCTATATCAATATAATAATACACAAAGTTGGAGATGAGTATTGACTTAAGAAGTTACTTGCTGTATATTGTTAAGGCATTTGCTTGATGCACTTAATTATTTTAACACAAACTTTACATTAATTATAATTGCTTTTTACTAAATTTAAGAGGCCTTAAAGACCAAATATGTAACTGGTTTCACGTCAAGGAACACTTAACTATAATGAGTTGAAAATAGGTTGGAAAAGATGATAAATTTGGTAATCACAATAACATTTAGAAGTTATAGTTGGTGGGACTGTAAACTAATATAACTTCTACAGAAAGTAATATGGAGATAGCTCAAAGAACTTACAGTAGATCTGCCATTTGATTCAGCAACCCCACTGCTGAGTATATACCCAAAGGAAAAAACGATACTTTATAAAAATGGCACTTGCACTCAAACATCTATAGCAGAACAATTCACAAGGGCAAACATGTGGGAACAACCCAAGTGCCTACCAATACGTGAATGGGCTAATAAAATATGGTATATGTGTACCATGGAGATCTACTCAGCCATTAAAAAAAAAAAAAGTGATTGCCCATCTTTTGTGACAACCTGTATGAAAATGGAAATCATTCTTCTAACTGAAATGTTATAAGAATGGAGAAACAAACACCACACATATTCAGTACTAAATTGGAACTAATCAATCAACACTTATAGCATAGATGGAAGTTAAACTCAATGAAAAGGAGGGTATGGATAAATTCACACCTAATGTGTACAGTGCACACTCTCAGGATGAAGGGCACATTTATAACTTTGGCTCAAAACAGATTATGCAACCAAAACATGTGTACCTTCTAATATTCTGAAATTTTAAAAAGAAACCAAATCTGTTTTTTTAAATAAATTATATGTAAGACTCGAGATACATCCAATCAAAAACAGGAGCAAAACACATTGCCTATTTGATAGCATGCTGCCCCTAACTGTGTGTTTCTATTTGGCTGGTAAAGTTGAGGCCAGCATTTGCATCTGACAAAGAAACACACAAGTCAAAGCCTAAGGACCTCTAAGTTGTAGATCTCTGCCTCCTTTTAAATTCTTACACTGATTTCTACTTGTCAGAGAACTCACTCTAGGTTGCCTACCAGAAACCAAGTACACATTTGTGAAATATGACAGAATACTAATTAACTCTACTTTAACTTGTAGTTTTTAGCCAGTACTGGCTCTCAATAAACTGATATTTATTTATGAAGGTGAAATCATTATATCCTTATTTTTAAATAATTTTACAATACAGAGTCCATATATATATATAGCTCATGTACTAAACAAGAGGACTTAGCATTTCCCTGCTTCACTTTTGGTCCTCAGAAGTACTTTGTGGGTACCTAACCAAACCTGTTATTGACACCTGGGAGTAGCAAAATGGTAACCTTCAAAGATTTAAAAATAGGGTAACTGGGCCCCAAACAAAACGCAAGTAAGTAGGGTAGGGCCCTCATCCAGCAGCCCTCGCCCACGTCTCCGGCCGCAGCGGGATGCGCTCGGGCTGGCCCGTGACGCCCGGGCCGCCACTGTCCCCACACCTGGATGCCGGCCCAGTGGCCGCGCTCCAGCCGCAGCAGCCAGCGCCGAGGCTGCCAGCGCCGAGGCTCCCGGCGCCGGTGGGGCCCTCGATCTCCATGGGGCTGAGGGACTGGCTGAGGAGCATGTGCTGTTGCTGCCCGTCCAAGTGCCTGGAGGAGCCTGCCCTGCCGGAGAAGGAGCCCCTGGTCAGTGATAGCAGTCCATATTCCTCATTTGGAGCAACGCTGGCAAGGCATGATGAAAAGAATTTATGGAGTATGCCCCATGATGTGTCCCACACCGAAGAAGATGACCACAGAGTCCTGTACAATTTGATAGTAGTTCGTAATCAGCAGGCCAAAGACTCAGAGGAGTGGCAGAAACTCAGGTATGATATCTATGCCCTGCGGCAGATTCGAAGGGAAGTGAGGAACAGATGGAAATGCATTTTAGAAGACCTGGGTTTTCAAAAGGAAGCAGACTCTTTGTTGGCAGTGACTAAGCTCAGCACCATCAGTGATTCCAAAAACACAAGGAAGGCTCAAGAGATGTTGTTAAAATCGGCTGAAGAGACCAATATTTTTCCAACAAGTTGGTAGCTCTCAGAGCGATATCTTTTTGTTGTGGACCGTCTCATTGCACTTGATGCTACAGAGTTCTTTAAAATTGGTAGTCGAACTTACCCCCTTTCTGGCATCCCATGCCCTGCAGATGGCCAGAAAGAGCTGCACTACCTTCCACTTCCAAGTCCCTAAGGCAGGGGCTCCAAGGCACCGGAATTCTTCCACTGGGACTCAGCAGCCAGAACAAGTGCATGTAGAAGAGAGTAGCAAATAGCGGGGATGCTGAGCGAAAAGTGATGGTGAATCTCACGAAAAATACCAGGACTTCATGAGGACCTTCTATGAAATCTTCACGTTGCGTTGAAACCCTCTGGTGGTCTCCTACATCTAGAAAGCAAGTTAAAGGGTTGGCCCTTGGGACCCTTCATCGTGTGTGATTATATTCCAAGAGCCCATGGCCCCAGTTTTAGTTTTGGTTGTACAATTAGCTCTGAACATTAATTCTATTGAGAAAGCAGAATTGTCTACTTCTTAAAAAAATACTTGTCGAAAAAGGTACCATTGAATCTAAAGATGAATCACCAGTTTTAATTATTATAAAGTATAGCCTAAATCCCCAAATAATGCTAGACATTATGTGGCATCTCTTTGATCTGGAAGAACCTGTAGAACTTTGGAGGGTGACAAGGCATCATTTAAATATCAGTTGTGGTAATTCAGAAGTATGGACATAGCAGATAATGGAAATACCAAGGAGTACTGCTTAGAAGTGAGTTCCAAATAGACTGGCCCCTCCGAGCTTCCTCCAGCTGCACGTAAAAAGTTCTCTTTTCACTTGTGGTACTTGCATCCTGAATTCCCCACATTATTAATCTCTGGTTACCTCCTTTTTGTATATTGTCCATTTTTATTCCAAAAGCCCTTACATTTTATCTGAGACAACATCTGTCAACTGAAATGTTTGACCTCTATTTCATTCTCTCGTCTTTAATCTGTTTCTGGCTTATTGACTGAGAGTTGCACCTGCCCGGGGACCTTTTGTGCGGACTTGCAGCTATGCAGGCAGTGTCATATCGAAGAAGATCATTGCTGGATGTTCTTCCCTTCTGAAGATAATTTTCAAAGGGGAACAGTGCTGTCAATGCAGCCTGCTTCTGTCTGCAGATCGAGAAGTCCAGCTTCAAGAGTTACTTGCCACTAAAGCAAAAAGCTTGTCGGGAGATCCTGGTTTATTTTATTGGAAAGGCTTTAAGGATTTATCGAATTTATCAGGACAATGGCAATATTTTTATTTTTTTAGACCTTGCATTTCTGACTTCAGGTTAAAAACTAACTTGTATATAGTCTGTCCAGGGGACTATAACTTGAAATTTTTCATATTCTGATTAGATTTCAGGGTAGTGTATGCAATGTTTAAAATATTTCTTAGAAGTGATCTAAGTTGTCCATTTGTTAAGGCATTGCAGACCAACTTACTGACATGTTTCAAGAAAATTCTTCCTAATTTAGTAAGCTAAAACTTTTATTTTTTATATTTAATACTTAATCCCTGTCTCAAATTATTTAAAATTAGCCTGCAGATATTTCCCTTCACCTCTGTAGGCTCTTAGGAGGTAAATACACAACAGTGAAACAAATAATAAAATAAAATATCTTAGAAAAAAATAGGGTAACTGTCAAAAAGTTAAACTGACAAAATTTATATACACTGATACAACTATAAATCAAGAAAATATAAAAATAGTTTGGAACAATTTGGAAATGCTAACTTTCCAAACAAGTTTACCCGAATGTAATCCCTGGGAAGCAAGACTGTCATATAACTATACTATAAAAAGCAGAACCCTGATCAATTTTATTGTTCTCTAGCTCAGTGGTTCTCAACCTTCTTCATGCCGCGACCCTTTAATACTGTTCCTCATGTTGTGGTGACCCCCAGTCAAAAAATTATTTTTGTTGAAAATAATTAACTGCATAAAAGGGTCACAGCATTAGGAAGGTTGAGAACCACTGCCTAGCTGAAGAAAGACTATAATCAGGATGGTCAGCTAGGAAAAAAGCATAAAACTACATGTTATCCATGATCAACCAACATCCTACATGGAAAAGATGATCTGAATGTAAGGAACCCATACTTTCAGTCATTGGAAAGGAATACTTTTTTATAGAACAAAAATGATTCATCAAAATTGTAGGCTAAATAAAATATCCCTCCAAACTATCTACCTTACTTTGCTGTGATTCTATTCTTACCAAGCAAATTTGTCTTCTCAATCCCAACACATGAAATCATGGATTAACCATTTTGTTAACATTCATTTGGTTTAAGGATGAACTCCCTTGTATAGCAGGAAGTTTTTCCAGCCCTCTATCCAAACACACAAGGCTAAATACCTTTAAGTCCACCTAAGAAAACTCCTTGTAGTAGCACAGGAAATCCTGACAAACATCTTGATCTGCCTCCTCCATTTGCCGTTAGACATATATTAAGAATTTTTTCTCAGAGAACTTTAGAAGTTTCCACCCAATATTTAGCTCTGTTTTTCCTTCCAAATCTAGTTTTCTTTTTTAGTTTACAACACACAGACACAAAGACACACATAACAACAAAGTAAAGGATCTGTGGTAAATTTCTAGTAAGTCTTCCAAAAGTAGCTACTGCACCTTTCTGTTTAAAGTCTAAAATCTCCTATGACAATTAAATCCTTGATAGAAATCTCAGATCTTATCTATATACTCCAAGGAACTTACAAAATCAGCCACAAATTCAATCAAATAGCCATGAGAGAGTCAGCTTTCTAAGGGAAGCTAGATGATCAATGATCAATGATCAATGATCCATATAGTCTGTGGTCTTTTACACAAAATCTGGAAATTACCTTGAGCAGGCATGAAACACTACAATGTTCACAATATCATGCAAATCTTCAAGACAGTCTTGTAAAGAGGATTTCTACGTAGATTATTTGGCAAAGCCAGAGGCATCACTCTACCAGACTTTAGACTGTAAATCTACAGTAATCAAAACAGCATGGTATTAACACAAAAATAGAGACATAGAGGTTTAGAACCAAATAGAAAACCAAGAAATGTAACCAATTTCTTAAATACATCTGATCTTTGATACACCCAACAAAAGCATACATTGGGGAAAAGAATCCCTATTCAATAAATGGTCCTGGGAGAACAGGATAAATACATGTAGAAGAGTGAAACTTGACCATATTTTTCACCTCTTACAAAAATTGATTCCAGATACATAAAAGATTTAAATCTAAGGTGAAGGATGATAAAAATCCTAGAAGAAAGTGTAGGAAAAACTCTTAAAGATGTTATCCTGGGGAAAGATTTTAAAGTGGAGAAGACTTCTGTAGCAATTGCAACAACAAAAATTAACAAATGGCACTTAATTAAACTGAAATGTTTCTGCACAACTAAGGGCAAAACAATCAAAGCAAATAGACAGTCTTCAGAATTGGAAAAGACATTTGCATTTTACAAATCTGACAAAGGCTTGATAACTGGGATTTATAGAGAACTCAAATTAATCAACAAAAAGAGCTAAGAATCCCATCTATCACTGGGCAACAGACATGAACAGAACTTTCTCTAAGGAAGATGATTAACAGCTAACAAATACATGAGAAAATGCTCATCATCCCTAATCATCAGAGAAATGCAAATCAAAACCACCCTGAGATATTACCTAACCCCAGTGAGAATAGCCCACATCACAAAATCCCAAAGCTGCAGATGCTGACGTGGATGTGGAGAGAAGGGAACACTTTTACATGGTTGGTGGGACTGCAAACTAATACTTCTTTTTTGGAAAAAAGTATGGGGAATCCTGGGCGGCACCTCTCACTCACTGAGTAGGGCGCTGCCCCATATACTGAGGGTGGCAGGTTCAAACCCAGCCCTGGCCAAACTGCAACAACAACAAAAAATAGCCGGGCATTGTGGCAGGCGACTGTAGTCCCAGTTACTCGGGAGGTTGAGGCAAGAGAATCGCCTAAGCTCAGGAGTTGGAGGTTTCTGTGAGCTGTGATGCCATGGTACTCTACCAAAGTAAGACTCTGTCTCAAAAAAAAAAAAAAAGAAAGAAAGAAAGAAAGTATGGGGAATCCTCAAAGAACTCAAATTAGATCTCTCATTTGACTCTGCAGTCCCACCCCTGGGCTTCTACCCAGAAGAAAAGAAATCATTTTATCATAAGGACATATGCACTAGATTGTTTATTACAGCTCAATTACAATCACTAAGATGTGGAAACAACCTAAATGCCCATCAACTCAGGAATGGATTAACAAACTGTGGTATATGTATACCATGGAATACCAGGTAGCCATTTAAAAAAATGGTGACTTCACACCTTTTGTATTAACCTGGATGGAGTTGAAACATATTCTTCTCTTTTTTTTTTTTCCTGCAGTTTTTTTTTTTTTTTTTTTTGGCCCAGCCCAGGTTTGAACCCACCACCTCTGTTCTATGAGGCCGGCACCCCACTCATTGAGCCACAGGTGCTGCCCGAAATGCATTCTTCTCAAAAAAAAATCACAAGAATGAAGAAGCAAGAATCCAATATACTCACTACTAATATGATGCCAGTAGATGATCTAATTCATGCCCACATTGGAGAAAAACTCATTTCAATTAAAGTTGGGAGGGAGGGGGAACAAAGGGGGGGACAGGTGTGTTGGAGAGGGCAAAAAGGTAGGGAGTCTGGGCTGCTCCCACTGAATGGACACAATGTAGGGGTGTAGGCACACCTTTTGGGTGCAGGTCATAACTACAAGTGGGACTCTACCTAACAAATTCAAATATTGTGATTTGGTTGTTTGTACCCTCACATTAACCTGAAATTTAAAAAAAAAAAATACAATCTAGAGGTAGCTTCAATTTGACAGATCAGGAGACTTAGGGCCAAAGTTACACAGATGCAGAGAAGGCCTCAAACTCAGATGTTGACTCTCAAAACAATGCTTTTCCTCCTTGGCCACTGTGATATCCTGAGCAACCAACCTCCTCAGGACTGAAATTTCTTAACCAGAAATTTTAACTTGTAGAATGATTATTTTTACTAGAAAACATATACAATTGTTTCCACAAGGCCTGTATAAATATGCGCATATACTTACATGAGTCTTCAGAGACCTTCTAAAAATGAGCCTATTAAACATTCTACAAAATGCTTAATTTACCATTTTAAAAAATCAAATGACATAAAGAATCACCCAATGACCATCTCAATCTACCCACTTTGCCCTACTCAAACTTTATCTCTTTTCAGAAATACCAAACTTAACTTTAGTACAAATCCGTTCAGAGCTTCTCCCTCTCATTTCCAGTCTCTCTCCCTTTCCCCCATGCAAATATTCAAATAAAAATATGCAAATTTTAGACTTTTTTATTCAGCTTTACTGAGGTATAATCTATACATATATATAATGACATTGAAATGGACAATTTTCTGAGTATCACCCCCTATATAGTCATATAACCCCTACTATAATCATGATAAAGAATATTTCCATCACCTTTAAAAGTTCCCTCATGCCTCTTTACAGTCACTCCCTGCTCTCTGCATCTAAAACTGCTGATAGCCACTAATTCACTTTCTGCTACTGTACTTTAACTTTGAAAGTATAGTATAGTAACCTTTAAAGTATAGTAGCAGTAGTAGTACTCCATATAAATAGATTCTTTTGTTTCTAGCTTCTTTCAACTAGCATAATGCTTTTGAGATTCATCCAAGTTGTTGCATATATCTGTAACTCATTCCTTATATTGCTGGGAGCTCTGGCTTCCCAGAGATTCTTGCCAGTCTTGAAGCACTAATAATGTTCAGCATAATCTAGTTGCCCAGACAAAAAGCAGAGGTAAGAGCATGAAGTGGTAGATACCATTGATCTACCCTCTGTTCAGCAAAAAAGCAATTGCATGAAAACTCTCACCTCTCAACTTCCCCCGTTAGAGAAAAGAGTTGATCTGTGTGTCTAGTGCTCCAACTGCTCTGGTGCTGCTCAAAGAACCAGCATCTTTCTCTCCAGTCCTGAATCTCTGACAAGGCCAGAACAGTCCAGACATCTGGGGGAGAAGGGAGATGACAACCTGGACTGATAGATGCTACTGATTTTCCACCTGCCCAACACAAAACAAGCAGACAAAACACCGCAGCTGTCAGCTTCTCCCTGGGGAAGATACAAGCTCCTGGAAGCTCAGGACAGGTGTATTGGTGGGATCTTCTCCCTTATCTGGCTAATCCATTCAAACTGAAAGAAGTTCCTTCCTTGTCTGGTGCACAGACACAACACGAAGAGTCAAGAAAAATTAAAAACCAAATAATTATCTTCCAAGGTAACCCATGATAAATCTCCAGAACCCATGATAAATCTCAGGCTTAATAAAATGAAATTATATGACTTACCTTATAGAGAATTGAACATAACTCTTAGAATTCAAGAGAATGTGCTGGAACAAAGTAAAAATTCCTTTTTAAAAAATTTCCAGATTAATATGGGGGTACATTGTTTGTGTTGCAAGGTAAAGTCCAAGTTGTAGGTGAGTACTTTCAAAGTGAACGTTCCAGCAGAGGCAGAAGATATTAAAAAGCACCACGCAGAAATCTTGGAGTTGAAGAACACAGTAAGCTAACCAAAAAAATCCCCTCCTAGTGGGTTCAACTTCAAATTAAATCAAGCAGAAGTTAATGCAAAGATAGGTTCATGGAAATAATTCAGTCAGAGAAGTAAAAAAAAAAAAATGAAAAAGTGAAGATAGCTTAAAGGATTTATGGGACTCTGTCAAGCAGATGAGTATATACAATATGTGGGTGGCACAATATGTTCTACTGCCCACCAGAAAAGTTGCATATTTTTTGGCAGCTTAAGTTTCAAATCACCAATTAGTTCAAATGCCAGTTTTGAAGTAGCCATTGTGCTCTCAAGCGTGCCAAGACAGATCTACAAACTGTACTTATTACAGAGCTGACATAGGTATTTAGCTACCTGAAAGACCCTCTGTCAAGCCCAGCTCAACAGTAACTCTGAGCCTCGAGATTTTCAAAGTCTCCAATAAACTAAACATAACTGGAGTAAAGTCAGTGGTATAACAGAAGCTATTTAGCTAATTGCCTTGTATCAATGTCCCTTTGGGCTATGAAGAACCTTTGTGACTTGACTAGTTAAATGGTAATGAACGTGACTAGTAAATCAACTGTGTAGCTTATTCACCCTATTATCCCAGAATCTAACACACCGCCTCCTTTATACAGTTGTTACATATATTTGCAGTATATATTTGTTGGCAAAACCAATTCAGAGCTGAGAAAGCTGATGGTAAAGAATGTGCAGCAAAGAGGAAAAAACTATCTTCTGTCCAAATAAGTTTATTAAATATTAATAAAGTCAGTACATTTCTTTTTTTATGAATGAGTTGTAATAATTTTTTTTTTTTTTTATTGTTTGGGATTCATTGACGGGTACAAAGAATTATGTTGCCCTGATTGCATTTGTTAGCTAAAGTCCCTCTTGTAATTGTGTCCCACCCCCCAAGAGGTGTATCATACACCGTGAACCCCCACCCCCCACCTCTCTCCCCCCTCCCTGCTCCCTCATTCCCCTACCCCACCCCTTGTATTAGCTCATGTACTGCCTTATATTAGAATTGAGTACACTGGATTCTGGCTTCTCCATTCTTGTGATGCTTTACTTAGTTTCTTTTGTTTAAAAAAAAAAAAGTTATTTGTTTGAGTATTTTGAAGTCTTAAAATCTTTTTCTGTTTGTTAGTTTGTTTTTGTAGAGTCAGAGTTTCACTCTCTTGCCTCGGCCTCCCGAATAGCTGGGACCACAGGCGCCCGACACAATGCCCGACTATTTTTTTGTTGTTGCAGTTTGGCCGGGGCCTGGTTTGAACCCGCCACCCTCGGCATAGGGGGGCCTGCGCCCTACTCATTGAGCCACAGGCACCGCCCGAAGTCTTAAAATCTTATTAACTGTTCTGGGTGGTCGCCTCTACTCTCCTCCTGTTCTTCCATTAGTAAAATAGTAAATTTTACACGGCTGGGACAAAAATATGAAGACGGGGAAAGAATGTTGGGCTGGTGGAGATTAAGGTGGTGGGAGGAGGGGACAGAATCAGGAAGAATGAAAATGCCCTCAAACACACAGGCAAGTACTTAAAAAAATAATTAAATAAGAAGACGAGAGATGGAGTGTAGCTCTCTGTCAGTGGTAACCTATCTCCCTGCTCTGGAAAATCCAGAGTGATAACCAGCGTCGAGCAGCCCAGCGTGGCTGGTATCTCGGTGGGCGCAGCGAAGCCCCAGCTTCCCCACCCCGGCTCTCCAGCTCTGGTCACCTGTATTCCTTGTCCCTCATGTTCACATCTTGTTTCTTGACCAGGAGGTACTTGGTCAGCTTCTCCAGATCCCCTGCTAAAGCGGCTTTGTGAAGTTTCTTTAAATCTTTGTCTTGAAGGTGGTAGCCCAAGCCCATGGGTAGGTCGGAGGAGGGAGGGCTGGAGGACTCATCCTTCCTCCTCCAAAAGTGGAAAAGCTTCTTCATGGCCTCGCAGGCTGCAGTCCTCAGGTGGAACCAGGACGTTTCTGGGGCTCCTAACCGCCTGTGCAGCTTCTCAGCCTCAGGCACGTGGCTGGCGACCCCTCGAATCCCTGACTAACGACAGCTGCAGAGACCAGAAGTAGGCTGGGCTCCCTTACCCCGCCAACCCCACACCCGCTGAGCGCTGGGTGAGCCCCGAGCAGCCATGGATGTGACTTGGTCCCAGGTACTCCCAAGACTTGAATTCTCATCCACGACCTTGGCCTGAATGAAGTGCTAGTACTCTTCCTATTAGATCCTGAGCCTTTGAATAGAAACTTACTAGCTTTCTTGCAAATAGCCCCTTCTCCAAGGATAGAGCTAATGGTTTGAACTCCTGCAAACTAGGATTGACATTCCTCGTGATGGATAGTCAAAAGACTCCTCCTGTGATCTTGCCTCCACCCTACTACCACCTCTCACCACCTGCGTCACAGGCTACAAGTCATCATCAACAGTAACCTCAATACCTCCATTATCTCAATTTCAAACTTAGTTTTTGAACACCACTTCTTACACTGCAGTTCACTTCATCTAGTCACAAAACTCCATAAGTCCTTGGAAAATCGAACTCACTGCATGTATAAGTCCATTGATCCTAATCACCTTTCCCTAACCTTAACCACCCATGCATGCTGTATCCTCACTTCCCTACTCAGCTAGATTAAATTCCATGGTCAATCCTTCTAATCACTCCCATGCATATACCTTCAATTAATTTGCCCTCCTTCCATTTCTTCCTTATCTCCTAAACTAAATCCCTAGTTAAATCTAAACTCTTTTATTTTCTGCCCAAAGCCACTGAATGTGAGCAAGGGGAAAAACACATCCATCCTGTCATCTTTCATTTTCATTTTATGAAAATCCACCTCAAGTCGTCTGTTATTTTTCCTAGTAATCTTCTGATATTTTCCTCGTCCATTCACACTCACTTTCCTTGACCATTTCCTACCTTCTTTCTCTGTAAACCTCCTTGGTTTAATGCCCTTTCTGATCTATTGACAAAGAGAGTCAATCAGAAGAAAATTGTATGGGCTCCTAAGATATCTGTCTTCTTATCTGCACCTTGCCTGTTCATATAGGTAATATAATATATTCAGTTTCCTAGCAAAAGCCAGCCACCACTCTTACATGAACTAGACCCATCCTCTCTAGCCTATTTAGGACATTGTTTAGGAAACCCCTCTTCTCTGTTTCCTCATGTATCTTTAAAGTTTCCCTCTCTGTTAACTAATTCTTATTTGCATAAATACATATTAGTATTTGTTCAATCCTTAAAAATCAAACATGTATATTGACCACAATTCCTCCTGCCCCTTTTGTCTCTGTTTCTCTTCTTTTGGCAAATTCATTACAAGAATTGTCTATTATGTTATAACCTCTGTCTATAATTTTTCTTCCTTTATTCTCCTTTAAAGCACTTCCCATCATCATCTTTTTGCTCCCATCACTCAACTAACACTGCTTTTAAGCAAAATTGGCCATGATCGCGATCACACAAAATTAAATCACTGTTTCTGAATTTTCAGGCTAATAAAGCAGCATTTGACACAGGTGACCATTACTGGATCCTTGAAATATTTTCTTCACTTGGCTTCCAAGATATCACACTTGCCTGTTTGATTCCTACATTTCTATCCATTTTTTTTTTCAGTCTAGTTTGTTGGCTCCTCTTTATCTGTGATATTGGAGGACCCCAAGATCAGTCCATTAACAGATCTATTTTTTTTCCAAATCCTTGGAGACACTCTTAAATCTTATCTTTTATACTTACATTCATCAATAGTTTAGTTTATACCTATACTTCCAGAAAATCCTGTGAGCTGTAACTGCAAAATATATCCAGAATTTTTTTCCCCCTATCCATATTCACTTCTTGGTGATCTCATTCAGTCCCATGACTTTACATGACATCTATATGCTATTGACTCCCAAATTGAGAGCTCCAGTCTGATCCTTCTCCTGAACTCCAGACTGGCACATCCAGTTGCCTATTTAACAGCTGCATTTTGTTCTTTATATTATAGAGTTTGCAGGCATCTTACACTTAACATGTCTAAACTGGCCCTGTGACAGTCCACTCTCTCACTGTCATACTTGAGAACAAGTAACTCTATTCTTCCAGTTGCTCAGCTCAAAAGGCTTGATGACATCCTTTTCTCTTGCTCAAAGGCCACATCTATTCAATTAACAAATTCTTTTCTACACTACGGCAGTACCTCTGTAACTTAAGTTTACAACCTAAGGAACTGTACAAAACTGTTCAACGTATGGAAGTGGTCAACATTAGGAATCTACTGTAGTGATACATACATGTGGTTGGTCCATGTCCAGTCTATGAAAATCAAAACACTTAAGTAGATGTTTAATGTAGGGATGTGGTCAGCTATGGAGGTTCTACTGTATTTCCAAAATACATGCATAATTTGACCACTACTATTAGTGTAATCCAAGCCAACATCAACTTTTTCATTTGTATTACCTTACTTTAATACTTTATAGTAGAATCCTGACTGATCTTCACGATTCTGTGCTTAGACACTGTTCTAGCTTTAATGTATTAAATGTATGAATAATTTCTTGACCAGCAGCCTGAATGATCCAGAAAGTATCATTTCTCTGCTAAAATTTCTCTAATGATTTCCCAATGATCCCCATGACCTTATACAGTCTATGACTACAATTTCCCCATATGTCCAGCTTTTACCTCCCTGACCTCAAGTCCTTCCTCTTTCCCAAATCCACATTGCTTCAACTGCAGTGATGTCTTTGTTCCCAGCACATTAGACATATTCTTGTCTCAGGGTCCCTGACCTTGTTTCTTCCTTTTCCTGGATTTGTGGCCCTGCCACCATAAAACAAGCTACCAGAAGGCAGCTGTTTTTATATGCTTTATTCCGTGCTACTTCTCAATGCTCAGCTCAGGGCTTGACACTTCAAGTGCTCAGCAAATGTTTTCCAAATAAATGGATAAATGAATAATAGCCTCTGCACCTGTTTGCCTTTTGAATTCTTTAGTACAGTGTAGGGGAAAACCAGGCTGTAGTATTTAATAAAAAATCACAGTGCCAGATTAGAATGAGACTACAGAATTTACTTTTATAAAGTAAGAAAGTTATAGTAAACTAAAGTTAATTTATAACTGAAGAAAGAAAAATATTTCTTTATAAATTTAGTGTAGCCTAAGTGTACAATGTTTATAAAGTCTACAATAGTGTACAGTAATGTCCTAGAGGCCTTCACATTTGTTCACCACTCACTCATTGACTCAGACAAAGCAACTTCCCGTCCTGCAAGCTCCATGTATGGTAAGTGCCCTATAAAAGTGGACTATTTTTTTTATCTTTTATAATGTATTTTAACTGTTCCTATTCTATTTTTAGGTATGTTTAGACACATAAATACTTACCATTATGTTGTAATAGCCTATGGTACTCAGTATAGTAACACGCTGCACAGGTTTGTACTCTAGGAATAATAGGCTTTATTATAAAGCCTAAGTGTATAGTAGACTATGTCATCTAGGTTTGTGTAAGTGCATTCTGTAATGTTTACACAACAATGAAGCTACCTAATGATGCATTTCCCAGAATGTGTAGCTTTTATTAAGCATTACATGACTGTACATGAATAAAGGTGTTTGGTTATTATAATTCTATCAACGTAATTTAAAGAATATGTCCTAGTGCATGTCTCGAATTATCTCTACCATGTAATAAAGTGTCAGGACTCCATATCCTATTCCAGAATGAAACTTTTATTTGGATGATTGGTACGGAAAATATCCAGGCTGGGCTGAGTGACTCATGCTTATAATCCTAGCACTCTGGGGGGCTAAGGCAGGATGATCACTTAAGGTCAGGAGGTCATGACCAACCTAAGTAAGAGCAAGACTTTGTTTCTACAAAAAATAGAAAAATTAGCCAGGTGTTGTGATGTGTGCCAATAATCCCAGCTTTAATTATGCTAAGAGGCCAAGACAGGAGGATCACTGGAGCCCAGGTGCTTGAGGCTACTACAGTAAGTAATGATGATACCACTACACTGTAGCCCCTGAAACAGAGTGAGACTCTTGTAGACCGAAAGAAAGAGAGAGAGAGAGCGAGCGAGAGATAGAGTGCGAGAGAATAACATAAAGTAGGAGGTGGGGGGGGAGGTGGGGGGTGAGGGAGGGGGTGCTGGGTGGAAGGCAGGATGGAGTGGCGGTCGGTTGGTTGGTTGGTGGGAGGGTGGGGTTGGGGTG
>CAUYRH010068380.1:0-22725 GCA_963574655.1 Perodicticus potto
CTACTTGAAATCTCTCCCACTACCAGGAGCTTTGGTGTTTTCTGTATTCTTTTCTGTAAATCAATTCTGTCTTATCACGGACGGGTGGGGGGGGGAATAATGTAATGAAGAATAATAAAATACATGTATTTAAAAAAAATAAAAATAAATAAAAAAATAATAAAGAATGGTAAGAATTGCCCTGACATGGTGGCTCACACCAAAAATCCTAGCATTCTGGCAGGCCACAACTATAATCCTAGAACTCTGGGAAATCTAGGTGGGTGGATTGCCTGAGCTCACAAATTCCAGACCAGCCTGAGCCAGACCTGGTCTCTACAAATAGCAAGGCACTGTGGCAGGCACATGTAGTCACAGCTACTTGGGAGGCTGAGACAAGATCACTTGAGCCCAAGAGTTTGAGGTTACTGTTAGCTATGAGGCCACAGCACTCTATGAAGGGGTCAAAGTGAGACTCTGTCTCAAAAAAAAAAAAGGTAAGAATTAAATATTAGGCCCAGCTCAGTGGGTCTCAATATAACCCTAGCACTCTGGCAGGCCATCGTGAATGGATTGCTTGAGCTCAGGAGTTTGAAACCCTATCTTTACTAAAAATAGAAAAATTAGCAGGGAATTGTGGTGGGCACCTATAGTCCCAGCTACTGGGAAGGCTAACGCAAAAATTTGAGGTTGCTGTGAGCTATGATGCCACCTCTGACAGACTGAGACTTCCTCTTGAAAAAAAAAAATTGCTTCCAACAGGATTCTTTCGTTTCTTTCTTTCTTTCTTTCTTTTTTTTTTTTTTTGAGAGACAGAGTCTCACTTTATTGCCCTTGGTAGAGTGCCATAGAGTCATAGCTCGCAGCAACCTCCAACTCCTGGGCTTAGGCCATTCTCTTGCCTCAGCCTCCCGAGTAGCTGGGACTACAGGTGCCAGCCACAACACCTGGCTATTTTTTTGTTGCAGTTTGACTGGGGCCAGGTTTGAACCCGCCACTCTCGGTATATGGGGCCAGCACCCTACCCACTGAGCCACAGGCGCCGCCCTCCAACAGGATTCTTATTCAAAACCTGGGCTGAGAACTACTGAGTTCTAACTTATTCTTGGTGCTAATAAGTATTTATTGAAATCAACCAATACATTAACACAATGCCTCTTTTTTTTTTTTTTCTTGTGACAGAGCCTCAAGCTGTCGCCCTGGGTAGAGTGCTCTGGCATCACAGATCACAGCAACCTTCAACTCTTGGGCTCAAGCGATTCTCCTGCCTCCACCTCCCAAGTAGCTGGGACTACAGGCACCCGCCACAACACCCGGCTATTTTATTTTTGCAATTTTTGGCCAGGGCCGGGTTTGAACCCACCACCTCCCGTATATGGGGCCGGTGCCCTACTCCTTGAGCCACAGGCGCCGCCAGCCCGGCTATTTTTTTGGTTGCAGCCATCATCTTTGTTTGGCAGGCCCCTGCCAGCTCAGGTGTATGTGGCTGGCACCTTAGCTGCTTGAACTACAGGCGCTGGGCCCACAGTGCCTCTCTTTGATAGTCACAACAACAGATAGACCACTGGGAAATAGTATCCACATTTACAGACTCTGAGAGCAAAGAACATTCTTACCGCCACCTCAGCGAAGTTGCAACCCTAGGAAATATTCCTCCCCACTGGAGACAGCTACTCTTCCCCACAAAGAGCAACTTCCTCAGCCCGTGCCTACGGTAGGAGCTGGGAACTAAGAATGGAGGTGTAGGTAGCGATGAAGGTTTGGGGTTGGGAGCCTAGTCTGTTTCCTTGGTCCTATGGGTGATTCTCAGGTTACTGAGGAAGGGAGGGTGCAGGGCTCAGTTGCCTATCCATGAGGCTGTGTTGTGTACATAAAATTGTATGAGACAAAAAAAGGCAAGGACTCTACAGGTATCCTATGCTGCCTCCAGCCTCAACTGCCAGGAGGGAGAGCTCCTAGATACCGCTGTCAGATCCTCCTCATTCTTGCATTATCCACCCACTCCCTAGTTCAGCAAAGTACAGGAGCCCTAGGCCTCAAATTGCATTTCGCCACACAATAAGCGGTCTTTGCAGTGGAAACCATCAGGTCTCCCACCTTGCACCTTCCGCCATCTCAAGCCCACTGTTTGTGGACCACTGGAGAGCACATCCCCAAACGTCTTAGGGAAACGGCTTACAGGGAAGGTGAACACTCTTGGGCACCAGAGCCTTTGCTTCCCAGATTGTTGCAATAACAAGTATGGGCGCAATGCCAAGTGTGGGTGCGGGTGGGGCTAGGGGCTGGTTTTTGAAACAGGGTGAACTGCAAAGGTGGGAGTGCCTAACAAGATACAAAGCTGGGCAGAGTGGGAAAAAAAGACCCAGCTTCTTAACTCCTCCCAACTCTATCCGCTAACACCCTAACAAGTTTCTCTCGGTCGGGTGTCGGGAAACCTAGCCTCTTCAAAACCCCGCCCTTTGGCACCAGCGAAACCTCACCCCAAGCCACAGTTAACCTTTTTTTTTTTTTAGAAGTTGCGTGGAGAGATTAATTCTAGCCAAACCGCCTCGCTTTACAAAAAAGGTAACTGAAACCGGTTGGGGAAATGTCTCCCTCAAGTCCATACAAGCGAGTCACTGGCTGATGTGAATCCTTAGAATTTTATCCATCTCCCCCTCTCCTCCCCAGCTACCTGTTGCCTTGGTGATGAGAACAGGCTCCTGCTGAGGCTCTGGCTGTGGTTTCAAGAGGCTGGAGAGGCTGAGGACAGAGCTGGACATACTGACCATCAGCCAAGATCCATCCAGGGCCCTTGGGCAGCTCTGCTCCGGGGTCAGGCCACTGGCCCAATTAGCAGAGGCAGGGAGCGGGACGTAGCGGCTCATCTCACAGTGTGGTGCAGGGGCGTCCTGGGGGTACCGCCTGAGGGCATCCTGGAGGGCTCCTGCAGGGTCTGTGAATGGGAAAAAGGGAGTCGCAGCGACAGGGTCTCGGCCGGGAAAGGTACTAGAAGAGCAGAGTTCATGGAGTTTCAAATGCACAAACTATCTCGTAGTGAGAGATTTAGAGGCAATCCAGACTCATTGTACAATGGGGGGAACTGAGGCTTCAGGTCACCGCGCAACCTAACGAGGAAGGGGTTTCGGCGGAGGCGATAGAGGTGGGGGCAAGTCCCAAAAGACTCACCGTGCACGCTGAGGTAGAGCTTAGGGTCGAGGTCCATGCGGGGCGGCGGTCCTCCAGGTCCCTGGCGCAGCAGCAGTGCACCAGGTCTTTTAGCCAGGTGACTTCCGCTGGCATCCTCCACGAACCAGCACTCGATCACTGCGGGTCCTGCTGAGACTGCGGCTGCCAGGTCTGGGAGAGAAGGGTGCGAGGAGGAGCTGGAATGTCCGTGACCTGCATCTTCCATCCTGGTATCGCGTGCCCAGAGGGGTCACTTCCCTCTCCTTCCCTCACCCACCCGTTCCCGGGCAAGGAGTCGCGGGGTTCGCTCACCCAAAGCTATAGCGAGGAGCAGAGACAGAAGCTTCATGGCGCTGCGATCTCCTCAGCCCAGAAGACTTCTCTTCCCCCTTTCACTTTCGCTTTCTTCGGAAGCCAGCGGGAGGAGCGGAAGAAATCCCCGCGCTGGTTAGGTGAGAGTACATGGGAGGCGGGTGCGTCCGCTTGGCCAGGCAGGGATTCGGGAACACCTTCTCCAGTTCTCATTTGGACCCCCGCAGCCCTGCCGTGCCCTCCTGGGCCACCCAGGCGCGCTGAGTTCGAGCCCTCCCCAAACTTAGGGTCTCCCTCCCGTATCCTCCTTCCAGCATCCATTTCCCCTAGAAAAATTACTGCGGCTTTCCTCCACCTGTGCCGGGTCCCCAGCAAACACATAGGGGTTGTCAGGAAGCCAAGTGAAATGACCAATAAATATTTTAATTACCGTTAAAAATAAAAATGAAAATCTTGTACTCCTTCGACTTTCTCCTTATCTCCACCCACTTCCCCGTGAGAGCCGAGTTGGGGGATACCCAAGGGAGGTGTGTGTGTAGGGAGAAATAGGGTAGAAATAAGGAGCGAATCCTTCCGGAGGGGGTAAGTTCTAAAAAAAGGTTGGGGCTCAAAGGCCTGATCCCCAAAACACAAACGGACTTCAGGCATAGGCTACAACCACCTGACCCTTGACCCTGTGACTCCAGGATGCTCAACACACTCCATTTCCCTCTCCCCTCCATGTGCACTCCACCCTGTGAAGCTGGGGCTTCGGTGTACCCATCAGGGAAGGAAGGGCTTGGTTCCAAGAGTAATTTAGGAGAAGGACTGAGGAGTGGAATGGGCTGGCGATGGTACAATGTAGTTCCTCCTCCAGAATATATACAAGTCCATAAAGATAAAGGAAGACAGTAGTGCGGTAGGAGAGCACCTCGGGGACACAGCGTCCCTGGATCGTGCTCCCTATCCCCCCTTCCCCAAAAGCTACCCCCAGTAGCCTAACTCAATTTGTTCCTCCGCCCCCATTGAAGCCCATCTCCACCTTGTGGACGCTGGGTGGGGACCAGACGCGTCTGCTGGACGGGGGCGTGGCCCCACTCGCCTCATCGCCACTGCCCCCCCCTAGTCTGGGGGACTCCCTCTTGGGCGGAAAGACTGGCACCGTGGGCGTCCCAAGTCCAGGTCCAGGTCCGGCCCCGCCACCACCTAGGCGGTGGCGGCGCTCACAGTGTCCGCGGTGGCGCATGAAACTGTCCCGCCACATGAACTTTTTGGCGCAGACGCCGCACTCGTAGGGCTTGAGACCAGTGTGGGTCTTCATGTGCTCTGTCAAATGGTGCTTCATTTTGAATTTTTTGTTGCATACAGGGCAGTCAAAGGGACGCAGATTGAGGTGCATGTTCACGTGCCGGTCCCGCATGCTCTTGTGGGAGAAAGCCTTCCCGCAGTGGCACAGAAAGATCTTATTTCCGTCCCCGCTGCTGGTCCCTCCAGGGGCCCCACCAGCACCACTCGGCATGCCCAGGCCCCCCACTGACGTGCCCCCCAGGGTCACAGCCCCATGTTCTGTTTGGTTCCCTGGGGGCTGGCCTGGAGCCTGTGAGGAGGAGGAGGATGAAGATGATGGGAAGACCAGTATCTGGTTGCCCTGCATATCCAAGGGAAGGAGGGGACGGGGAGGGTGGGAGACAGCATAGGAGGAGGGTGTGGGACCTCCTGAGTCCTCAAGCCCTCCTCCAGGACCCCCACCCTCATAGGGACCAAAGTCATTGGAGGACTCACAGAAGTTGACCTGCTCCTCCCCCTTGCCTGGAGGCTCACTCAGGGTTCGAACATCACTTATGCTGAGGGTAGCCTCAGGCCCTCCCCCAGCAGAAACCCTGGAGCCACCCCCCAGCTCTTCATCTTCATCATCCTCACAGGTCAATACCAGGTCTTCCTCCTCTTCTTCCTCCTCCAGATCTGGATCTTGGGGAACCAGGGGTGCTGGTGCTGGGCAGTTGCCACCTCGCTTCGCATACACCCATTGTTTCTGTGGCATGATGCTGTGAGGGGTGTAGGTGGGCTTCCGGAGCCCAGCCCCAGGAACCACCACCCCCCTCCCATCCCCACCATCATCACATAGCTCATCTGCCTCCAGCAGCAGCTTCCCAGAGGTGCCCCCCCCACTGCCAACAACAGAGGCTGGGAATACAGAGCCACCTCCTCGACGCTCCCCAGTGCCCACTGCTGCAGCTGCAAATGCCTCTTGGGAAGAAGATGAGAACTCAGTGGACTCCCGGGGGCTGAAGTAGTTGCTGCTGCTGGGAGACTGATTTTCACTGGCCCGGCTAGAAGCATGAGAACGCACAGAGCTTATCGTGGCAGGGGCTATGGTACCCCCATTCCCTGATGGGACCCCAGCACCAGGGACAGTGACAGAGGTGGCTGCAGCAGTAGTGATGGTGGTAGTAGCTGAGGCGCGGCCTTCTCGGAGGAGTTCAGTGCACTTGTCCACAATGTGCCACATTTGAAGCACAGACCCCACTGTGAGAAAGTTGACAATGTCGGCAGCAGCCATGCTGAGGCGGCCAGTATAAGCAGAAGCCAGGACAGTCTCGAAGGCACCTGGGTCCATGACGCTGGGCAGAGAGATGGAGGTCATGCCCTTGAGCAGGACCTGGTCATGAAAGTAAGGGGAGGAGGCAGCCAGGACAGCTCGGTGAGCCCGGAACTCTCGACCCTGTACTCGAATAGACACATCACAGAGCTGGCCTTGCAGCCGCTGCTGATTGAGAGATTCCAGAAGAGCACTGGTCACTTCAGGGAAGGACACATGTACGACTGCAGCCGCTGGCAGGGGTAGTGGGGGTGGAGCCAGTGATAGAGGCAGGGGGAGTGCTGCCCCACTAGGAGACAGAGGAGATGGCTCCATGTTGTGGAGGGAGGAAGGGGATACCCCCCCAGCCACAGGAACAAAGGAAGGAGGAGGGCAGCTGGGGGGGTCTCTGGGAAGAAAAAGAGAGAAGAAGAAAGATAACATCTCATAAAGACATGGCCCTTTACAGTTTAAAATTATGTTCACACTTGTTATCTAAGTAACTCCCCAACCCCTTTTTACAGATAAGGAAACTGAAGTTCAGAAAGCTTAATAGATTATCCAATGACACAGAGCCAGTAAGTGGCAGGACTAGAAAATATTGGTGTCTGACCCGAAATCCAGTGTCCTCTCTTTGGAGGTTAGAGAAATAAGATGCTCTTAGGAAGCGGGGGTGTAATTCCCAGGGAATTACACCCTATTTTCTATTTGCCTGAGAGGCTAACTTTCCAAAACCCACTTTTTCGGTGTTTTGAGCTCTTTTGTGGTTGGAGAGCTGATCTACTCCCTTACTGAAAACCACCCCTCATTCCATTTCCCTTACTATGCCCCCCAGCTTTCTCGTGGACCACGCCCTTTCGCCCCCCGTTTATCTCTAACCCCGCCCCCTTCAAGACCCGCCTCGTGCTCCGCCCCCTCGGTCCTTTCGGCCCCACCCCTTGCCTTCCCCCCGCCCACAGTGGACCCCGCCCCCCCGGTCCTCCCCAATAGCTACCTCGGCCTCTCTGCCCACCCTAAAGGCGTCCCCCAACCTCGCGCGTCCTCGCTTACCGGGCCGCGCGCCCCCGGGCCCCCCCGCCACTCACTCGGCGGCCAGAGCTGCAACCTGGGCCCCTCCCGCCGCCATCTTGCGCCGACTCCCTCCGCCCTCCGCCTCCGCTCCGCCTCTTGCCCCTCCGACTTTAAAGGCACAGACGGGCACCCCGCCCGTACCGCTGGGCAATACTCGGCCGACTCAGCCACTTCTCCTTTAAAGAACCGTCGCCTCATTCCACCTTAAAGGCATCAGGTCCCCTCCTCAGTTTAGGGCTGTGGACCTGGTTCGGCCGAATCATTCATTCCCCTTTAACTCCATAAACCTGATTTTCCCATTGGTGAAGTGTGCCAGCGGTCGTTCCCTAGGCTCCGCCCCTGAACAGTGACCAGTAGCTGGCTCGCGGGATGTGATCGCCCAGTTCCTAGCCTGACAGCCGCCCCGCCCCCTTCCTCCCGGTCTGGATTGGCCAAATAACCTTGAGTACGCCTCTGATTGGTTTTTTTTTACTACTACGGCTGCTCCAGGTGAGAATCAAACTGCGTTAAGGAGACTGTAGCACATTTTTTTAAAAAGTGCCTGGCAGAAGGCACTGGGAAGACCTGCCGGCAAGAAAGCCGCTAGACAGGAGTGAAGAGGTCAAATTAGAAAGGACAGATAGGGGCTACCGTGGAGGCTGGGCTAACAATGAGCCAGGGGACAGCTGATTCCAATCTGTAACAGCAGAAGGACAAGGAAGACAGGAATACAAGAAAAGAACTTTATTGTTTATTATTTTTTTGTGTAAAACCTAAGGTTTTGTTTTTTCAAAAGAAAAAGAAATACCATCAAAAGGGGATTAGCTCAATTCATCCCTTTCTCAGTCATTTGCTTCCCCCCATCCTTCAATGCTATCCCAAACATTTTGGAGGTGAAGAAAGGGGGAAGCAGCTAATCAGAATCTGAGAGCACGATGATCTCCTCTGGATCGCACTGTGTGGCCACACTCATCTGCAGGGAAGTGAGAGACAAAGAGTCAGAGATCTGGAACTTGGGAGGAGAAGCAGAGGGAAGGATTTAGAGATTAAAAAGTGGGTGGGAAAAAGGAAGAGAAAATGATGCTGGTGCAATATTAAGACAAAGCAGCCAAAATAGAAAATGAAAGAAAATGAATTATCAGAGGAAAAACATTCTCCTCTTCTTACTTTGTAAGTACTGGGCCGGGGAGGCTGTGACTGGGGAATTTGGGACAACCAGACTGGAGAAGGACTGCAGAGGGAGCTGGTCACCAGGCTATGGCTGGGAGAGTCCACTCTTGTGGAGGAATCAGCAACCGGGGACATGGAAGCCAAGGAAGATGGTGGGCTGGGCTGGATGTGTATCTTCTTCCCATTCTTCGTGTGCATTGCCCTTTGCCTTTCCACATAGCTGGGGACAAAAACATGAATGCATAGAGGGGTATGCGAAGACTGAGGGAGCATATCCAGGCTCTCCCAGCATACTCAATTCCCCAATATTCCTCTCAGAAAGCCCCTTGTAATCCTTTCCTTGCTTCCCTCTTCCTCCTGTTACTGTTACCTGTTTCCTAATGGCCCTGATCCTGTTTGCTTCTTTTCCTTTCGAGATTTCTTGCTGGGAGGACTGGAATCTCCCCAGGGATGAGGAGACACACCTCCATTGAAAGAAGTGGAGGTGACGACAGCTGCCCCATTCTCTAAGACAGAGGTGAAGGGGTCCTCTGATTGCTTCCTGGAAGAGGAAATATCTATCTCCTCAGGAGAAGAGTTGGTATCCAGGGGCAATGCTTCAATCTCTAGCTCAAAGAGCTGAGACATAGGGCTCTCTTCCTCCAGGGGCAACTCCTCAGGCTGTTTTCCATTGCTTTCAGCATCTATGCTGAAGGGGGCCAGAGGCTCTTTCAACACTAATGATGGTGACACCATGAGTCCTTCATTTTGCTGCTCCCCTGAAGACCTGCTGATCCCTTTGCCAGGTTCCAGGTTCTTTTCAGTGGAGATCTGTGGTAGGGTCATGGGGCTCCTGTCTCCATCCTTACCTGGAAAAGAAGAAAAGGAGAGGGGATGGCATGAAAACTAGGGGAAAAAATACTGAGAACACTAGGAATAAGAGGGAGGGAAAGGGTCTCAAATAGGTGGCTCATACCTAACACAGTAGGACTGGCACATGAAGAGAATGGTCCCTTGACATACCTGCTTCCTCCTCTTCCTCCTCTTCCTCCTCCTCTTCATCATCCCCCTGACCTTCCAGCATCTGTTCCAGATATTCCTCTTCTTCAGAATCTGTAGCCTCCTCCTCCTCCTCTTCTTCTTCCTCATCACTTTCCTCATCATCTTCATCATCTGTCTCAGCCCTGCAGGTGGTAGGGCACTCCTGGGATGCCACTCCACTAGGACCCTAGGGGACAAAGAGGTTTCTCTAAGGAATCTCTTGCCCCAGAGGGTTTGGTTCTTACATTCCTTCTGCACACTTCCCCATCAGTCACAGTGGACTCATTGATGGCCAGTGCAGGGAAAGGATAAGGTCTCCCTAACGGGTGTACCGCTTTCACTTTCCATACCTCACCAGAATCCAAGGAGGCCTTGGAGGGATCAGTAGAGTAGGAAGAAGTGCCTTGGAGCCGGGCTCTTCTCTTCTTTCTCTCACCTTCCTCATTTTTGTCTTGCATCATTGCATATTTGGAGATCACCTCATCCAGCCGGCTCATGGCCAAAGTCCGGTTTTCCCGAAGGCGCCGGGCCAACACAGGATCTGATAATGCAGGGTCAATACCTACATGGGAAGATATAAAGTCAGAGCACTCAGCCTAAACCCTAAACAGGGGTGTCCAACCTGTGGTCCAAGGGCCACATGTAGATTATTTAAGGTCCATTTTGCTTATCTGTGGTTTCAGATATTGCAAAAATTATGCACAGACCTTTGTCTAGCTCATCAGCTTTTGTTAATGTTTGTGTATTTAATGTGTGCCCCAAGACAACTCTTCTTCTTCCATTGTGTGGCAGAAAAGAAAAAAGGTCGGGGTGGCCCCTGTGGCTCAATGGGTAGGGCACCGGCCCCACATACCCGGGGTGGTGGGTTCAAACCTGGCCCCGGCCAAACTGCAACAAAACAACAGTCAGACATTGTGGCAGGCGCCTGTAGTCCCAGCTACTCAGGAGGCTGAGGCAAGAGAATCACCTAAAACCAAGAGCTGGAGGTTGCTGTGAGATGTGTGATGCCATGGCACTCTATTGAGGGCAACGGAGTGAGACTTTGTCTCTACAAAAAAAAAAAAAAAAAGAAAAAAGAAAAAAAGTTGGACACCCCTGCAGGGAGTAGTCAGATGCCCCCTGTAACTCCCTACCTGGCCTATAGTCATCTGTGAGGTGGCAGCCAAAATTGTAGATGAGATCAAGGTGACGTCTCTCCTGCAACCTGATGCCCACATCTCGGAAGGCATCCTGAGCCATAACCTGGAGCTGCTGTCGAGGAAGGCCAAGGCTGTGACGAGCAGCTGCCTTCTCAACCGCCCGCAGCACATCTCCATAGTCAGGGAAGGCATCTGGCTTGTTGATGAGCCGCTCAATGCGCCTATTAACCTCTGGGTAGCGGGTGCCGCGGTAGGGGATGCGCTGTTCTATGACACGGCCAGTTAGTGAAGAGCAATCTTTCAGTTCACACAGCCGCCCAAAGAGGCGGATCAGCTTACGCTTCAATCGTGCCTCCTGCAGGTATGTGGAGTCTGGGTCATCCAATTCTGAGAGATCCAATTCCTTTTCCTGCAGCCGCCGGATCTCTGCCACATAAAGTGCCAGTAGCTGCTCCAAGTGCTGGATCTGCCTCCGGGAACCACGGGTCCTTGAAGCCGTAGAGGCAGTAGTTTCAGCATTTGTGGGGCCCAAGGAGGAGTCTGTGGGAGGGTTACTCCCAGAGGGTTCATTGGTGGTGGTGGCAGCAGGGGCCAGATTCAGCTTCTTTTTGGCAGAGTGGGCCTTGAGAACAGTGCAGAGCTCATTGATGTAGACATAGAGCTTAGCTGGTTGGCTCCGGGCCCGAGAAAGGACCCGAGAGAGGATGTTGCAGAACTCCGCTGAGGCCAAAAACAAAGAGTGGGCACGCTGCTTCCGGCTATGGAGGAATGGGACCACCTCCGGGTGGTCTGCTGTAGGCATCTTACACAGTTCAAGGAACTAGAGAGTCAAGGGAAGAAGAGAGGGGGTTGAGAGAAAGAAGGGGAAATGGGGTTAGTAGAGAAGAAAAAACAAAAGAACTAGTCAGCCATCCCCCTCCCTGGAGTACCAGAATCCTCTTCCCTAAAGCTCACCTCTTCAAACAGCTTCTCATTCTCCAACTTGTAGCATTTCTTGCCACCAGAAGTACTGCTTGCTCCAGCCCCACGAAGCTCAGAAGAGCCAGGGACTTCGGACCCAGGTGAGGCCGGATTGGGGGATGGGTGGGAAGGCCCTGGCTGGGCAGCTGCTTCATCTTCTTCATCATCATCCAGCACAATGATGCTGTTAGTGGTGGCCATGGGGGATCAAATCCCCCAGAGGGAGGAAGTGTTGGGGATTTCGGAATTCCTGCTGAAAGGGGATGGGGCCTCAGAAAGAGCCCCTCCAGCAAAACCCCATCCCTGCATCTCACATATTTTCCAATCTCCGTGTTGTTTCAGTAACATCCAGCCCTGACCAACGATGTCCTCACTGCCTCTTTTCAGTCACCATGAGTACTACATGGTTTTTCTTTCTTTTTGAGTCTTGTTCTATCACCCCGGGGTAGAGTGCGGTGGTGTTATCATAATTCACTGCAACCCAACTGGGCTCAAACAAGCCTCCTGCCTCAGCCTTCCAAGTAGCTGGGACTACAAGCTGTGCCTTGATTCCCAGGTAATTTTTCTATTTCTAGTAGAGGTGGGGGTCAGGCTGGTCTTGACCTCCTGCCCTCAAGCAATCCTCTCACCTTGGCCTCCCAAAAGGGCTAGGATAACAGGCAAGAGCCACCACAGGAGCACTACATGCTTTTTGGGCCCTCCAAGTGGGGCGGATGCAAACTTAAGAGTGAGTTCCCACCCTCAGCTTTACCCCTCACTTTGATTTTCAGTTTCACTTTCCCACTGTTTCTCATATTTGATAAGCTGATTCTGTTTCGTTTTCCCAGTATTTCGCAGTACTTCTCATATTTGCCAAGTTGATTCTTCCTCTCAACCCCAAGACCACCTACATCCCAAATTTCCGTAAACCTCCTTGCACAGATAACACACTCCTGTCGGCACTACCTCAGGTGTTTGCTCCCTTTCACCCTCAAACACATCAAACCCACACCCCATCCCATCCTGGATGATCACCCCAACTCCTAGACTCTCTGAGGCAAAAGCGGTTCCTTCCCAACAATCCATTCTCTTTTGCCCTCGTTGAATTATCTCCATATTTCACCCTCCGATGGGCCTCCTCAACCCGGGGCTTTAGATTGGAGAGATTTCCCCTTAAGTCCCCTCCCTTTCACCCCACCCTAATTTTTTCCATTCTCTGTAACCTGTAACCAATCGTGCGCCCCTCAATGGGCGGTTCTCCAGACTCCTCTCAGATCTCAACCCTGGGTAGGGCCGGTGCTGTGGAAGAGCTTCCCGCCAAGCACTCCCCCGCCCCCGGCCACCACACTCCCCTTCAGGAAAAGGAAGGTACCACAGCTCATCCCTCAGACTCAGCTCCAGGGTCTCCCCCATACCTCTCCCTGGATATCCCCGCCCCGGCCTTATCGCCCCACACCGTCCGGCCCCCACCTCAGAAACGGTCTCTCTAGGCGACCCCAGCCGCTGATCTCGGAACCTCGCATGGTTCTCTCCGCCTTCCTTCCCCCTCCCACCGCAGGCCCCACTACGAACCGGAAGCCACAGAGTTTCCGCCTACATGCCCCTCAGCGCGGCCATATTGCGTCACGGAACCCAGTCTTCCAGTGGCCGGAAGTAACTGTAGGCCCGCCCCGCGAGCTCCTCCTAGTCGGTGGCTCCCTTCTCCCTGACCTGTAGGGGGCGGGATTTGTCCTAGCCGGGCGTCCCACAGCCCCTGGAGGCAGCCATTTTGCCGTACAATGCTGGCGACACCGGGACTTGGGCGCTCAGACAGTGGAGCTCTTTTCACCAGGAGCTTCCGCGATTCCGCCAATCAGAAACTTCCTGTCTCAGGCCCAACCGCCAGCCAGTCGCGTGCGGGGGGGCGGGGAGGGGTACGAACCCACATTCCAAAGAGAGGAAGTGGACTCGAACAAGGTGAACTAGCGATTGCGGTTTTCAAGGCTGTGCAGGACTTGAGGGAACGGCAGGTGTCTCTTAAAAGGGAAGTATAACCTTTTCCTTCAGCAGAGCTATTGCTATGCCTTCTGGCCCTACTTTCTTATCTTCCAGATCCCGGTTTCCGCGGCTTAAACAACTTACACCTACCGGTTCCCTTGCAAGGGCAGCACACTCCTTGCAGCTGTCCAGCAGCTGCTTCTACTAGGTGCTACATCTCCCGATCGTTAAATTATAACACATGCATACAAATAAGCACAACGCACTATACAAAAGTGTTATTATTGTTGCTGGTGTTGATTTTTCTTTCAAGCTACACCACAAAACTAATGGCCAACCAAATCGGCGGCATCTCAGTGGTTCTCCTCCTTTTGTGGAGGAGGGGGGACCTTGAAAGGCCGGCAGTGCTGACCAGGAGGCCGTGCTTTATCTTCAAGGTCCAGCGCGGGAGGATGAGCGATGATGGGGCAGGAACTTTGAGGAGAATCTGTGCAAACTGGTTGTGAGGGCTGTGAGTCGAAATAAGAATCATAAAATACTTAAGATCTCGCCTCTTCTCTGGGAGAGCTGAGAAAAGAAGGAAGGTGGAAGAAACTGACTTGAGATGCCCACATCGCCCAGTTTTAGGCAAGCTGGACCATTCGTGGAGACAAGGCTGGGTCTAGAGCTGAGCTTAGCTGAGCTTATGAGGAAACCGTAAAGATGAACATGCCCCCAGTCCCTGAGATTCCTGGGCATTTCACAAGTAGTGGGCATCTTGCCACTGTCTAGGCCCACAGAGGCCCTTACATCGCCAAGGCCTTCAGAGCCCCAGAACTTCAAACTCACCCTCCCATTAAAGAATCTCACATCACTTCTCGCCAGTCATCTACTACAGCCTATAATTTGGGGAACATGAAAACTCTTAAAAGGGGACTGGAACTTGGAAGATATAAAAGATTTAATTTCTAGACCCTCAACTTTCCCAAAATTGGTCTGCTTAAGGAAAAGCCAGCAATACAAGTTCTCCTTCCCTTATCTCTGTAAATAGAATCCCTCTTTAAAAAACGAAAAAATTATAGTTTTCAAACATTAAATCTCCTGGGGTAATCTTACCTGTTTTTGTTTTTTTGTTTTGTTTTTTGCAGTTTTTGGCCAGGGCCGAGTTTGAACCCGCCACCTCCAGTATATGGGGCCGGCGTTCCACTCCTTTGAGCCACAGGCACCGCCCCATGTAACCTATTTCTTTCATCAAGGCACCATGAACACCACATCTTACAACGTATTAAAAAAATTCCGTTAAAGGCCGGCCGCGGTGGGAAAAGCCTGTAATCTCTGCGTGGCGGGTAGATTGCAGGAGATCACTGATTGGAGGCCAGCCTGAGCTAGAGCAAGACTTCATCTCTAAAAATAGGGCTGGCCCGGTGCCTGTAGCTCAAGCGGCTAATGCGACTGCCACTACACGAGAGCTGGCGAGTTTGAATTCGGGCCGGTCCTGCCAAACAATGACAACTACATCCAAAAAATAGCTGGGCGTTGTGGCAGGCGCCTGTAGTCCCAGCTACTCAGGAGGCTGAGGCAAGAGAATTGCTTAAGCCCAGGAGTTGGAGGTTGCTGTGAGCTGTGACTCCAGGACAGTACCAGGGGATACTTTGAGGCTCTGTCTCAAAAAATATATATAAATAAATAAAAATAAAAATAGCAGGGCATGGCTCGGCGCCTGTGGCTCAAAGGGCTAAGGCGCCAGCCACGTACACCTGAGCTGGCAAGTTTGAATCCAGCCTGGGCCCTCCAAACAACCACAGCTGCAACCAAAAAATGGCCGGGCATTGTGGCGGTCGCCTGTAGTCCCAGCTACTTGGGAGGCAGAGGCAGGAGACTCACTTGAGCCCAGGAATTGGAGGTTGCTGTGAGCTGTGATGCCACTACACTCTACCCAGGGCGACAGCTTGAGGCTCTGTCTCAAAAAAAAAAAAAAAAAAATAGCAGGGCTTTGAGGTGGGCACCTGTAGTCCCAGCTACTTGGGAGGCTGAGGCAAGAAAATTGCTCTAGCACAAGAGTTTGAGGTTTCTGTGAGCTGTGACATCACAGCACTCTACCAAGGGCAAAAAAATAAGATTTTGTCTCAAAAAAAAAAAAAAAAAAGACTTTCAGGCGGTGCCTGTGGCTGTGTGGGTAGGGCTCAGGTCCCATATACCTAGGGAGGTGGGTTCCAACCTGGCCCCTGCCAAACTGCAACAAAAATAGCTGGGCATTGTGGCAGGCGCCTGTTGTCCCAGCTACTCAGGAGGCTGAGGCAAGAGAATCGCCTAAGCCCAGGAGTTGGAGGTTGCCATTAGCTGTGACGCTACAGCACTCTAACGAGGGTGATAAAGTGAGACTCTGTCTCTAAAAATAAATAAATAAAATTTCCTTTTTAACAATTACAAAAATTGGTGGCACCCATAGTTCAATGGGTAGGGCGTCGGCCACATGCATGGAGGCTAGTGGGTTCAAACCTAGCCAGAGCCTGCTAAAAATCAACAATAATGACTGCAACAAAAAAATAGCCAGGTGCTGTGGTGGGCGCCTATAGTCCCAAATACTTGGGAGGCTGAGGCAAGAGACTCGCTTAAGCTCTAAAGTTTGAGGTTGCTCTGAGCTATGATGCCACAGCGCTCTACCGAAGGTGACAAAGTGAGACTCTGTCTCAAAAACTATTACAAAAATTTGTACAGTCTGTATGCTGTTTAAAGAATACAATTCTCACAATAATTGTCACAATAACTCATCTCAGAAGAATTTTTAACAATTAGTGACTTACAAGAAAGATACTTTCCTTTTTTTTTAGACAGAGGTACTCACCCTTGGTAGAGTACTGTGGCGTCACAGCTCACAGCAACCTCAAACTCTTAGGCTTAAGCGATTCTCTTGCCCAACCTCCCAAGTAGCTGAAATTACAACGCCCAGCTATTTTTCTGTTTTGCAGTTGGGCCGAGGCCGGCCACCTTCGGTATATGGGGCCTGCGCCCTACTCGAGCCACAGGCGCCACCCCTGCTCTGCTATTTTTTGATTGTAGTTGTCATTTGGTGGGCCTGGACCGGGTTTGAACCCACCAGCCCCCAATGTATGTGGCCAGCACCCTAGCCGCTGAGCTACAAGCCAAGAAAGATATTTTTTATCTCTTTTTTTTTTTTCTTTTTTTTTTGTAGAGACAGAGTCTCACTTTATTGCCCTCGGTAGAGTGCCATGGCGTCACACAGCTCACAGCAACCTCCAACTCCTGGGCTTAGGCAATTCTCTTTCCTCAGCCTCCCGAGTAGCTGAGGCTACAGGCGCCCACCATAACGCCCGGCTATTTTTCTGTTTTGCAGTTCGGCCGAGGCCGGGTTTGAATCCGCCACCTTCGGTGTATGGGGCCAGCACCCTACTCGCTGAGCCACAGACGCGCCCGATATTTTTCATCTTTATATATATGTAGTAAAATATGTCAGTTTGACTGATAAAAAGATTTTCGAGTATAGAGCTGAGTGATGTAGTGTGGGCCTATAGTCTCACCTTCTAGGTAAGATGAGGCAGGAGGATCCCTTGAGCCCAGGAGTTCAAGACCAGCATAAGCAACATAGTGATACACCCTATCTCTAAAATAAAAAAATAAAGAAAAGAAAAAAGACTTTCATATATAAAAGTATAAAGTTTTCTGCCAAGAAATGGAATGGCAATAAGGAGTTCAAGAAGAAAAAAGACAATGAGACTCAGCGCCTGTGGTTACAGCATCAGCCACATACACCGAGGCTGGCAGGTTCAAACCCAGCCCGGGCCAACTAAATAACAATGACAACTGCAACAAAAAATATCAGGGCGTTGTGGTGGGCAACTGTAGTCCCAGCTACTGGGAAGGCTGAGGCAAGAGAATTGCTTAAACCCAAGAGTTTGAGGTTGCTGTGAGCTATGACACCATGGCACTCTACTGGGGGTGATCAAGTGAGACTCTGTCTCAAAAAGAAAGAAAAAGAAAAAAGACAATGAAAGAAGAAAAAATTATTCCCAAGTGTTAGTAGTTTATTTATGGCTGGGCATGGGCTCATACCTGTAATCCTAGCACACTGGGAGGCTGAGGCAGGAGGATGGCTTGAGCTCAGGAACTTGAGACTAGCCTGAGCAAAAGTGAGATCTTATCTCTACAAAAAAATAGAAACATTAGCCAGGCATTGTGGTGGATGCCTATAGTCTCAGCTACTTGGAAAGCTGAGGCAGGAGGATCACTTAAAGCCAGGAATTTGAGATGACCGTAAGCTAGGCTGATGCCACTTCACTGTACCCTAGGCAACAGAGTAATACTTTATCTCCAAAAAAAGCTTATTTATATATTTTTAAATGGGTGGTGAATATCAAGTTATTATGATATTTCAATTCCCCTGGACATGAAAAGGTGATTTCGGCTCAGCACCCGTAGCTCAGTGAGTAAAGCACCGGCCACATACGCCGAGGCTGGCAGGTTCAAGCCCGGCCTGGGCCTGCTAAACAACAATGGCAACTGCAACCCAAAAATGGCTGGGCGTTGTGGTGTAGTCCCAGCTACTTGGGAGGCTGGGGCAAGAGAATCTCTTAAGCCCAAGAGTTTGAGGTTGCTGTGAGCTGTGACGACACACCACTCTACTGAGGGCGACGTAGTGAGACTCTGTCTCAAAAAAAAAAAAGAGATGATTTCAGGCCGGCTGTGGTGGCTCACGCCTGTAATCCTAGAAGTCTAAGAGGAGGCCAAGGCGGTTTTTTGTGGTGGGCAACTGTAGTCCCAGCTACTGGGAAGGCTGAGGCAAGAGAATCGCTTAAGCCCAAGAGTTTGAGGTTGCTGTGAGCTATGACGCCATGGCTCCAGCAATCTCCAACTCATGGGCTCAAGCGATTCTCCTGCCTCTGTCTCCAGGTAGCTGGGATTATAGGCGCCTGCCACCTGCCTGACTATTTTTTGGTTGCAGCTGTCATTGTTGTGACGTCATAGCACTTTGGCGGGCCGGGCTGGATTCGAAGCCGCCAGCTCAGGTGTATGTGGCTGGCGCCTAAGCCGCTTGAGCCACAAGCACCGAGCCGGGTTTTTGTTTTTGTTTTTTGTTTTTTTTGAGACAGAACCTCAAGCTGTCACCCTGGATAGAGTGCTGTGGCATCACAGGTCACAGCAACCTCCAATTCCTGGGCTCAAGCGAGTCTCCTGCCTCCGCCGCCCAAGTAGCTGGGACTACAGGCGCCCGCCACAACGCCTGGCTGTTTTTTTTTTTTTTTTTGGTTGCAGCCATCATTGTTGTTTGGAGGCCCGGGCTGGATTCGAACCCGCCAGCTCAGGTGTATGTGGCTGGCGCCTTAGCCTGTTGAGCAGCCACAGGCGCCAAGCCGGGGTTTTTTTTTTTTTTTTGAGACAGAGTCTCACTTTGTCACCCTTGGTAGAGTGCTATGACGTGTCACAGCTTACAGCAAACTTCAGCTCCTGGACTTACTCGATTCTCTTTCCTCAGCCTCCCAAGTAGCTGGGACTCCAGGCGCCTGCCAGAATGCCCGGCTTTTTTTTGTTGCAGTCTGGCTGGGGCTGGGTTTGAACCCTCCACCCTTGATATATGGGGCCAGTGCCCTACCCAATGAGCCACAGGCACCACCCCAGAATTACATTCCTTTTTTTTTTTTTTTGAGACAGAACCTCAAGCTCTCACCCTGGATAGAGTGCTGTGGCATCATAGCTCACAGCAACCTCCAATTCCTGGGCTCAACTGATTCTCTTGCCTCAGCCTCCCAAGTAGCTGGGATTACAGCCATCCACCACAACACCCGGCCATTTTTTGGTTGCAGCCGTAATTGTTGTTTGGCGGGCCCGGGCTGGATTCGAAACCACCAGCTCAGGTGTACGTGGCTGGCGCCTTAGCACGTTGAGCCACAGGCGCTGAGCCCAGAATTACATTCTTAAAACAGTTTGATGATGGGAGGTGCCTGTAGCTCAGTGAGTAGGGTGAGGGCCCCATATACCAAGGTTGGTGGGTTCGAACCCCGCCCCAGCCAAACTGCAAAAAAATAATAACCGAGCATTGTGGTGGACGTCTGTAGTCCCAGCTACTTGAGGCTGAGGCAAGAGAATCACCTAAACCCAAGAGCTGGAGGTTGCTGTGAGCTGTGACACCACAGCTGGATTCGAACCCACCAGCTCAGGTATATGTGGCTGGCACCTTAGCCTGTTGAGCCACAGGCGCCGAGCCAGGGTTTTGGTTTTTTTTGGAGACAGAGTCTCACTTTGTCACTCTTGGTAGAGTGCTATGATGTCACAGCCACAGCAAACTTCAGCTTCTGGACTTAAGCGATTCTCTTGCCTCAGCCTCTCAAGTAGCTGGGACTCCAGGCGCCTGCCAGAATGCCCGGCTATTTTTTTGTTGCAGTTTGGCTGGGGCTGGGTTTGAACCCTCCACCCTCGGTATATGGGGGTGACAAAGTGAGACTCTATCTCTAAAAATAAAAAAACAATTTGATGATGAAAATTTTAGAGGGTGAAAATTTTACTTAAAAATAACCATCTTTTCAAAATTAATTCTTGGAGTAAAATTTTTCCAACAAAAAATTTAAGATTGCTGCCCTAAGCTATCCAAGTGTCTCCTCGACAGCCCCCAAAACGCCTGTTTCCCTCCTATCTCCTTTTCTCACCTCTATGGCAGAAGGCGAAGGTGTGTATTCAGTGGTCACAATTCCAGCTCCTCCTCCTCCTTTGGTGTCCACAGGAGCCAGTCGGCTAACTTGGCCCATGATAGTGACCACAGCAGCTTATAAGCAGCCTCCAGCATCAGCAGTGTCAAGAAGAGGGCCAAGAAAATAAAGAAGACCTTGTCCATGGTGCGTCGTAGGGGTCCTCTGGGGGGTGAGGGACCCTGGGCAAAAGCCAGGAACACGTCCCCCTCATCCACATCACCTTCCTCCTCTGCCATTCTAAACCAGTCTGACAGCCAGCTGGATAGTGGAGCTGGATTGGAAGCCCTTGCTCAGCACCACTAGGATTAAGGGGTGTGGCTGTAGCAAGTCCTATGGGCCAGTCTTGACCCTAATTCCCACAGCTAAGAGAAGGAAGAGGAGGGTCTCTGAGTCTTTGGAACAATTATTTAATCATCTAGTGTGATGTAAGAAGTCTAATCCCTATGTGATCTCCAAACTCTGTTCAGCGTTACCATATAATTCTGTGATTTGGAAACTGAAAATCCAACATTGACACATAAACTGGAGTCTCTAAGCTCAAGGCTCAAAGTCTTGAACCTCAAGAGACAGTGAACAGTGGACCTAGTGTGCTTCTGAGAGATGCTGCCAGTCATGGTCCTAAAGCCCTTTCCATTGTATAGTGGGTTTTCAGGGGTGAGGTGCTCTCTCATAACCAAAGTTAGTGGGAACAAGCAGAGGGGTCTTCAGTTTGCACAAAAGTGGTTTTCTCCTGGGTCTATGAGCAGCTGAACTCACAGTGCTAACTCAAAGTACTCCCTCTGAACTTCTGGTTGCTGCAGTGCCTGGGGGGGGGGGGCGGTTAAAATTTGACTACATAAACCCATGCTTTGCTAGTTTTTCTTTTTCTTTCTTTCTTTCTCTTTTTTTTTTTTTTTTGAGACAGAGACTCAAGCTGTCACCCTGGGTAGAGTGCTGTGGCATCACAGTTCACAGCAACCTCCAACTCCTGGGCTTAAGTGATTCTCTTGCCTCAGCCTCCCAAGTAGCTGGAACTCCAGGTGCTCGCCACAATGACGACGCCCGGCTATGTTTTGGTTATAGTTGTCATTGCTGTTTGGCAGGCCCTGGCTGGATTTGAACCAGCTCTGGTGTATGGGGCTGGTGCCTTAGCTGCTTGAGCTACAGCACCGAGCCCAGTTTTTTTATCTTTTTAGTCGAGACAGGGTCTCAGTCTTGCTCAGTCTGGTCTCCAACTCCTGAACTCAACCAATCCACCCACCTCAGCTTCCCAAAGTGCTAGGATTACAGGTGTGAACCATCATGCCTAGTTCCACATGGTACGATTTTTATTTTATTTTATTTTATTTTGGCAGAGTCTGACTTTGTTGGCCCTAGTACAGTGCCATGGCATTACAGCTCTCAGCAACCTCTAACTCTTGGGCTTACGCGATTCTCTTGCCTCAACCTTCCAAGTAGCTGGGACTACAGACACCCACCACAGCACCCAGATAAGGCTCAAGCTATTCTCTTGCCTCAGCCTCCCAGGTAGCTGGAGCTACAGGCACCCACCACAAGGCCAAGCTATTTTTAGAGACGAGGTCTTGCTCTGGGTCAAGCTGAACTCAGGCAATCCACCCACCTCAGCCTCCTGAGTGCTGGGATTACAGGCGTGAGCCATTGTATCCAGCCAAAAAAAGGGTTCTTTTTTTTTTTTTTTGAGATAGAGTCTCACTATGTCACCCTGGGTAGAGTGCTATGACATCATAGCTCACAGCAACCTCAAACTCCTGGGCTTACGCAATTCTCTTGCCTCAGCCTCCCAAGTAGCTGGTGTCTGCCACAATGCCCATCTGGCTATTTTTTTGTTATAGTTGTCATTGTTGTTTAGCTGTTCCAGGCCAGGTTCGAACCCACTAGCCTTGATGCATGTGGCCTGGTGCCATAACCGCTGTGCTATGGGTGCTGAGCCCCCCGAACAAAGTTTTTCAACATTACTTTTATAGCTGGACATGGTGACAGTCACCTGTAATCTCAACTACTTGAGGGACTGAAGTTGGAGGATTTTTTTTTTTTTTTTTTTTAGTAGAAACAGTCTTACTTTTTTTTTTTTTTTTTTTTTTTTTTTTTTGAGACGGAGCCTCAAGCTGTCACCCTGGATAGAGTGCCGTAGCATCACAGCTCACAGCAGCCTCCAATTCCTGGGCTCAAGCGAGTCTCTTGCCTCTGCCTCCCAAGTAGCTGGGACTACAGGCGCCTGTCACAATGCCTGGCCATTTTGTGGTTGCAGCCGTCATTGTTGTTTGGCGGGCCCAGGCTGGATTCGAACCCACCAGCTCAAGTGTACGTGGCTGGCGCCTTAGCCCGTTGAGCCACAGGCACCGAGCCGACAGTCTTACTTTATCGCACTCGGTAGGTTACAGCTCACAGTAACCTCCAACTCCTGTGCTTAGGCTATTCTCTTGCCTCAGCCTCCCAAGTAGCTGAGACTACAGGCACCAGCCACAACACCGGACTATTTTTTTATTGCAGTTTGGCCGGGGTTGGGTTTGAACCCACCACCCTCGGTATATGGGGCTGGTGCCCTACCCACTAAGCAACAGGCACTGCCAGGATGATTTTTTTTTTTGTAGAGCAGAGTCTCACTTTATCGCCCTCGGTAGAGTGCCATGGCATCACACAGCTCACAGCAACCTCCAACTCCTGGGCTTAGGCGATTCTCTTGCCTCAGCCTCCCGAGTAGCTGGGACTACAGGCTCCTGCCGTGACGCCTGGC
>CAUYRH010068381.1:0-112080 GCA_963574655.1 Perodicticus potto
AATAATTTTATTAAATCATAATTGTGTACATTGGTGCAATCATAGGGCAGAATGTGCTTCATGTACAATCAGAAACATTTTGATCGTACTGTGAGAGATAGCCCTCATAGTAGGGTACTGGTGAAACTTATTAAATGTAGAGTATCAATGTCTTTATATAGTGATTATGAATAAGTATTTTTTAAAATAAGATGTACAAATGTCCAACAGGTATATGAAAAAATGTTCAAGATCACTAATCATCAGAGAAATACATATCAAAATTACAGTGATATATAATCTCATGCCAGTTAAAATGACTATTATCAAAAAGACAGAAAATAACCTATGCCAAAGCAATCCTAAGCAAAAATGACAAATCCGGAGGCACTGCATTACCAGACTTCAAACTATACTATAGGCTAGCGGTTATAGTAAACAGCATGGTATTGGTATAAAATAGAGACATAGGCCAATGGAACAGATAGAGAACTCAGATATAAAATCATCCACTTATGGATAATTAAACTTTGATAAGGCAGACAACTCACACTGGGGAAATAAAGCCCTATTCAATAAATGGTGCTGGGAAAACTGGACAGCCACACGCAGAAGAATGAAACAGGACCCCTTTCTCTCACCACTTTCCACAAATTAATTCAAGGTGAATAAAAGATTTAAATGTAAGGCATGACACCATAAGAAATCTAAAGGAAAATGTAGGAAAAACTTATCTAGGTATCAGCCTAGGCAAAGAATCTATGACTAAGACCCTACAAAGACAAAAATAAGTAAATGAGATCTGATTGAACTAAAATGTTTTGCAAAGCTAAGGGAATAATTAACAGAGTAAATAGATGATCCATGGAATTGAAGAAAGTATTTGCCAGCTATATATCCAATAAAGGGCTACTATCTAGAATCTACAAAGAACTGAAGCAAATCAGGAAGAAAACAACCCCCTTAAAAGGAGGAAAAAAGACATCAGCAAAAGCTTTTCAAAAGCTTTTGAAAATGTACAAATGGCTGATAAATATCTGAAAAAATGCTAAACATCACTAATCATTAGGGAATTGCAAATTAAAACCACAATGAGATGTCACCTTATTCCTGTTAAAATAGCTTTCATTAAACAATCTAAAAACAAGAAATACTGTCATGGATGTAGATAATATGGAATGCTTATACACTTTGGTGGGATTGCAAATTAAGAGAACCTCTATGGAAAACAGTATGGAGATTCCTCAAAGAACTAAAAGTAAACCTACCATTTGATCCACTAATCTACCCAAAGGGGGGAGGGAACTCATTTTATCTGAGAGAAACCAGCACTTGAATGTTCATTGCAGCATAATTCACAATTTTAGAAACATGGAATCAACCTAAATACTCATAAATTTATGAGTGGATTAACAAAATGTTAATTTGGTATATATATGTATGCCACAGTATACTACTCAGCCATAAAAAAGGATAAGTTAAGGCCTCTTGCAACAATATGGATGGAACTGGAGGCCACTATCCTATGTTAAGTATCTCAAGAATGAAATAACAAAACATCACATGTTCTTGCTATTAAAATGGAACTAACCAATGAGGACACATGTGCACAGGGGAATGTAAAACTTAGTAGAAATCAAGCAGGGGAGGGAGGAAATAACCTACCTGATGGGTACGATGAACATTATTAGTGGGATGGGCACGCTTATAGCTGTGAATCAAGTGTTACAAGAGATCTATGTAACCAACAGCATTTAACAACATTTGTGTCCTCTTAATATTTTGAAATTTGAAAAAACAGTAAAAAGACAAAAAAAAAATAACATGGACAAAGGTGAATACTTATACTGTGTTGGTGACAATGTAAATTCATACAGCCTCTATGGAAAACATTATTGAGTTTCCTCTAAAACCTAAAAGTAAGAACTACTGTGTATGGCCTAGCAGTCCCATTTTCTGGTATATATTCAAAAGAAAGGGAATCTATACAGCAAAGAAATATCTGCACTTCCATGTTTATTGTAGCACTTCACAATATCCAAGATACAGAATCAACCTAAGTGTCCATTAACAATAGATACGTAAAGAAAATGTGATAGATATATATACAGAATAGAATACTATGTAGCTATAAAAAGAATGACTTCCCATCATTTACAGCAACATGGATGGAACTGGAGGAAGTTATGTTAAGTGAAATACACCAGGCAGAGAAAGACAAATATTGCATACTTTTACTCATGCTTGGGAGCTACCTCTGGCGGAGGTAAAAGACAGAATGATGGCTACCAGAGGTTGGGAAGGGGAAGAAAAAGGGTGAGATGAAGAGAGTTTGATTAATGAGTATAAAAAGATAGTTAGAAAGAATAAGTTCTATTCTTGCATAGCACGGTACGGCAACTGCAGTGAATACAATTTATTGTCAATTTCAAATGACTGATAGAGAAGCTTTGTATTGTTTTTAACAGAAAGAAATGACAATTGTTTGAGGTGATGAACACCCTAATTATCCTTTTTCAATCATTACACACGACATACATGTGACAAAATACCACATGTACCCCATGAATATGTACAACTCTTATTTTGTGTCCATAAAAAGAAAGAAGGGAAAATAAATATTATTAAAAGACCAACGTGATGTATTATTGGCATAATTCAATTTTGACATATATGGAAGATTAAAAAATAGAAAACAGACATAAAATAAACTTTTTTGTGATTTACATTTACTTCACAAATTTAATTAACCAAACATTTTTTCAGCTCTTTTCAAAAATCTCTTCTACTTAGTCAGAGGACTTTTAAACTGACCACATTGCCCTCCAGGTACCTTATCAATCAAACCAAAAGACTTTTTAATTTCTATAAAACACTCCAGATTCTGATGATCTTTTATCCTTTTACATTCTCCCTATGTTAGACCATATTCCATCCTGTTTTTATTTTTATTATTCAATTTGGTCTGTCTTGTTTTTATTTTCCAGATTTTCTTCACTTGGATTTTTAATCTCTCTTTACTGACTTCTAGTGCCTTTCATAAAAACAAAATAAAAGAAACAAACATCAACAAAAAAATCCCAGGCACTTACCTTCAACAAGTGGACAAGCTGCCGTGAGCAGTAGGTTCTGCTTTTCTCTCCTTCCCAGAACAAGTGGTGTTTCGTGACTTCTTGACATTTCATCCCTTTTCTTGAGACTGTGATAAGGTATGTGTACCACACTTCAGGAAAGAGTCTTCGGGAACTCTGCAATCTCTTCTTTCCCTTCTTCATTAGTACTAGAGCATATACATATATGGTCAACTATGTAATTTTCTTTCAAGGATATACTGACTAAGGTATTTATTTTCCTATCATGGGCCTCTCTTCCTATGAACATGTTCAGGCTAATTTCTTTCCCTCTTGATCTCCTGCATCTACTTCTAACTCCACTTTTTTTCGGTCCCTCAGTGATGAATTTTCAATTATAGCATTTACAATCAGTCTCCTTGTCTGTCTTTCTCCAACAGACACCCTGGTAGAACAATGTCTTTCTCAAGTGCGATATGCCAAGGATTTAGCATACTATGTAGCCCATAATAGGGGCTGTGTAATAGTAGATGGAAAACAAACCATTCAGTAGAATTATTGATTTAAATTTAAGGGCGAGTTATTTGGTTTCAGGAAAAAAAGTGCCAAGGATGAACAAGAAAGTAAAATGGGTTGACTTAGAGAACAAAAAGGTTTTAAAAAAAAAAGAGTTAAGAATATCTGTGGTGTTTTTGTGTTTTCATCTGTGGAAAGAGAACAGAGGTTCCCGTATTCTCTAAGCTTGACTCCCAAGATGCAACCAAGTTCATTCCAAGTCATGGAGTTACTGTCAGAGTAAAAGATCAGGCACAGGCCTGTGCTTTTGCTGATGTCATTTTAATATCTTCCAGTACTAAAGGCCAACTAGGGTAAAAAGTGTATAAAGGCTTCTATGAGCTCTGAAAGTTAATTTATTTTGCTGCACGTGTACTGGAAGCCCACTTTGTGCTGAAGCTGCAGATAGAGAAATGACTGGGATGCTATCTCCAGGGTAATTCTCTTTTCTCAATTGAATTAACTATGCCAGTGGTCTCTATACCAGCCATCCCTAACATCACTCCAGGAAATCTTTAATACTTTCTTGGGAAGAACTCCAAGTGGTTTCTTTTCCTGTAGATATGTCATTCTTTACCTACTGTGACTTTAATCTTAATTTTTCAGTAAATGATAGACTTAAATAAAGTTCTAATAGATAGTTAGGTTTAAATTGGTAGTTTCATACTATATATTACATTTCTTTTACTCATTTAATGACTACACACCTAGAATGTTTCTGTCCCCAGGAATACATAGATGAACAAAATACAAAAATATTCTTTTTTTTCATAGAGCTTAGCCCTAATATTCCCATGAGGCAGCAGACAATAAGCAAATATATAGTACATCAGTCAGCATTTATCCTATAACAGTGCTACAAAACAAACAAGCCTAACATCTCTGAATTGCAATATCAAACATTCCTTTGTCTCCATAATGACTCTATGGATCAGCTGGAAGGTGACAGATCTTGATAGAGTTCAGTTTATCTTAACTCTAAACTGTTAGTTGGGATCAGAACTGCTCCTCTGACGTCTTCTGTCTCCCTGAATCAGCAGCCGTCTGGGGCCTGTGTTTCTCATAGGGAACTGCAGTGGTGCAACAAGATGCCAGCAACACTAAATCTCTGCTTCTGTCTCATTTACTGACATTTCTTTAACCAAGACAATTCAAACACCAAGCCCAACATGAATGGATCAAGGAAATATTTTTGACTCAGAGTGGGAAGAACTTGAAGTTATATGGGAAAAGATGTGAATGCATAATTTTGTAATAGAAAGAGAATGCGGGTTAAAAATAACAGCTTTACCTACCATAGTCTGCCCTCTTTTCACAGTTGTTCATGTTCTTTCTGAATCTAGGATATACATACTGCATTCCAAGAAACCCACAAAATCTCACCTAATTCATTGGATTCAAAGTCCAGGATCTCATGATGCATGTCAGGTCTAGATGGAATTGCTCTTGATCTAGAATTCTGTCAACTGAAAAGACAGGCTATCTGCCCCCTACGTAGCTAACATAGAATTTTGGAATACGGACTGGATGAAGACATTAAACAGCTGCATTCAACACAGGGAAGACTGGAAGAACCACAGAAGTCACTGATCTATAGCAATTCTGAATTCTGCTGGGTAAATTTTGCCAGGTTCCCTTAGGCCTTGGCTGTGCACCTGGGAGTTGATAACCAATCTGCTATTGTACGTGGGTCTATACTCTTGTCTCAGAACTCCTTCCTTTTTCATTTTTGGCTTTTCTGATGAGTGCTGGTTAATATGGCCTTTTGGCAGCTGAGCAGATTTCTCAGCCTTCTTTATGCCTATAAAATTTGGAGGCCTCAGGGAGCCTTAAGTATCTCAAATAAGCATAGTAGTTTTAAAACCAAACTGGTGGCAGTTTTGCCAGTAAGGCTCTCTCAGAAATGTTGTGGGTTCCTATGTTTGATTCTAGTCTAATACATGGGCCAAGTGCCCCAACCATAATTCTTTTAGAGACATGCACCTTTCTAATATACGATAAGTGTATGTACTCTGCCTGTATTAGGCATCTGTGAGATGCACCCTCAGTCTCCTTTCCAGGGATCTGACCAGTGGGTGTGACAACCACTTTCTTGATTTTATCTTTACCTGATGCTAATTTGCTCATGGATTTGTTCTTTATAAAGAGAAATGGTTTAATTTTTAAAATTTACAATTTCCAGAATTCCTGAGTTCAATCTTATTTGCAAACCAGTGGATTTTTTCTGTCGAGTTTATCTTTTTTCTTGGAGTAACTTACCAAATGCAGATAGTAGCAGTCAACTCATACCATGAACATCTGCCCTCCAAACTTCCCAATCCAATGCTATGAGTACACCTAGCATACCTTTCGTTTCCTTCTAGCTTATTATAGTCAACAGTTTGATCAAATATTTTAATATTATATGAGTTTTCATTTTTCCAGTTTGGTATTACGGTGTTTTTACAGTTTCTTCTCCATTTACCATGTAATCCCAAACCAATGACATAGGGTTTTATGGTTTTTGACAGCAAGAGCCCATTTCTGAATGTTTTCAATATTAACTATCAGTTGCTACAATAATGCTATCATACATGACAAACCTCACTCCCAAACCCAAAACTCACTAACTTAAACAAGCATTTATCTTCTTACTCATGGTCCCATGGCTTGACTGCATTGGTGCTATTTTAAGTCACGAGGGGACTTAGCTTAAGGCCCCTGACAAGGTTCAGGTTAGTCCTAAGAGTCTCCTCCTCCTAAAATGGTATAGTTTTCTACCAGAGAATTGCAGGCACACCGGAACTCAAGGAAGATGCAGCATTTTTAAAGTCTCTGTTCTCATCACAACCACGAACATTTTGTTAGTCAATGCAAGTCACATGGCTAAACCTAACATCCATGGGGTGGGGAGTGTTTTCTACCTATAGTGACATGTTCCATGGCATGTACATTATAGTAAGGAGGGAGACAAGAATTAAGAACTGTTCTGTCTAGGATATGTGCAAACAAGAAAACATCAGCTAGTACAAGTTCTGTGGATAAAATAAGCAGGTGTAGAGACTGCCTGGAAAGCCATGAAGAACAGTTTCTTTGAGATAATGTTTTAACTGAGGGTGAGTATATTCCAGGTTCAGAAAATCAAGAGTGCAAAGACCTAACGTAACACCTGGGGGGATGGTAGGAGGTGAAATTATGAAGTAGGCGCAGGCCAGATTATTTAGACCTCTTATTATCGTTGTTATTTACAAGGTCACGTAACCAGCATTTCAGAGGATTATTTTCCAAATGTTGAAATAAAAGACTTTTTGTGAGTCTGACTGATTGTCATGATGATCCATGAGTAGGGTAGCAGAATTCAACTACTCTGCAAAGTTTTATTCATGTTGAGTTGTATAATCGACTCTAAATAATTTATCCTTTCACTGGTTCTGACTGAAGTGTTGGCCTGTTAAGGAGTTTCAATGGGAACACCTGAAAATACTAAGAATTCTTGACTAGAGAGTTACCAGCTGAAATCCTGAAGAGAGAAAATGGTGGCCTCTGAAACTACTTGGCTTCTTAACAATTCTAGGAATTTCTTTCTCCTAGGCTTTTAAGAGAAAAATGGAAAAATAAAGGAGTTGGATTTCCCAAGTCTTATTTTTGGGAGAATTCTCTTATTCTTTACTTCTCTGAAGGTTTTCTAGATATGTAATGGTAATGGCTCTGACTGTTGGTGGTACCATTTCGTAATGAAGTTTTGTGCTGGGTCTTTGGACAGGGGATGGGAGGTGCCAACCCTGGACCCTTGGGGATTTCATGATGAATAGGAGATGCAGAATACATTTAAGCAGGACACACGCATGAAGTGTGGTCACATGTGAAGCCATTTGTAAGTATCTCATCATTTTACTGAATCAGAAACACAAAGATGGTAAATCATAAGGTGTTGAGTATTTTCTAGAAACAACCTTTGATCTGTGCCCAAGGTGAAATTTTCACCTTTTCACCTTTGCCCAAGGTGAAATTTTTGTTTAAAATTGCATTTAATTAACAAGATTTTCTTTTGTCCTATCTTTCTATAGATTGAGGGCAAAGAGAACTAGTCTACTTTCAAACACATGAAAACAGTATATCTAAACCAGCAATGTGGGAAGCCACTACTCTCCCTAGGTCACAGTAACACCTTCACAGGGTGCCCTTGGGTTCTATTAGGAATCATCAGCTAAACAGGTGAGATACACAGCTGTAAATTAGCAGAAGAGGGGCTGTGTCTAGATAAATCAGGATATCCCTGTAGGTAGGGATCAGACACAATGGTGTGGTTTTTTTGGGAAAAATAAATGTTGATAGTGTTTATTTCACACGCATTTGTTTGTTAGAGGACTTCAAAGCAGTGGGCCGAGACCAGTTAAGCGTTGCCACCTGTCCCATAGGTTGCACATCTTCTTTTCAGTTGGGATTCTGAGGTCATTAGCACTGGGGTGGTTCATCCTCTGTTCAGCTTCTGTGCCACGAGGTAGGCCAGGAATCCTGCCAGGAGGAGGACTTGGGTCCTGGCTCCTAAACACCCCCGTTGGACTCCAGCTGCCAGCACCGCCCAGAGTAGAGAGCATGCCGCCGGGCCTTAGGAAAGCTTGCAGCTCCTGAGAGTGGCAGGTTAAAAACGTACAGGATGGTTCAATCAAAGGCTTTCCCTTGCTCCGTCCTGTGCCGCTATTGTACACTGGAACACATGCTGCTAGGAGACAAAGAGGACACGCGTTTATTTTCAAGCGTAGGACTTTGGAACCACTGGGAAGAATATTCTTGATTGAGAACCAAAACATTCCATGATGCTTAACAAACCTGCAAATTGAAAAATCAGCATCGGCCGTGGAGCCAGGAAGCGGGAGAAGGACCTAGACCCTGGAAAAAAAAATCAAAATATTTCTTAAATGATATTTGTGTGCATTTACAAAATTACCGCTTTCTGAATCAAAGTCTCCAGCTGTTTTCACCCGAGAACATACGTTGTGCCGGTAGACAGTATCTCAGCCTGCCGCCGTCCACCACATACCCGCCGCCCTGCATAATGGACAGTCCCTCGGAAAAGGAGCCCCAGCTCAGCCCGGGCCCCAGGAATAATATCTTAAAATAAATGATATGCATCATTAAATCACTGAGGTTGACTAACTCAATTTTAGAAAACCTACAACTCCAGCAATCATAGTTACAGCTGTGATTTGAATATTTTCACTGTCACCTGAGCAGCCAGTGGGAGCCAGGCAGGCGGATTGGGCGTCCAGGCAGGGGAAGGCTGTCTCGGAGGAGCAGGAGCGAACCTGTGATTATGTAGTTACAGTATCGTCGGCTCCTGCCTCGTGTCCGCCTGGGCTTTTTAGGCTTTCCTTCCTCCCTTCTTGCCTTCTTATTTACATATCACAGGCATCCTCTTTGTAAAGTTACTTTAAATAATTTATTAGATTGATCTTTTTAAAATTCTATCATGGCTAAATGTCATAAGGAGAAAAATAAGTCTTCTAAACTTATTGAAAGGTTTCTACTGGAGTAGACCAGTTACCTGCTTCACTGCTGCTATTCTAAAAATACCTCCATGTCCATACTATTACCCATTCTTCACGTCCAATTGCTCTGTTATGGTAATAGTCAGAAGCACACCATGCAGTAATTACTTACAGCTGACTGAAGAAAAGAATATTCAACTCCCCCACTGTTCCACTAGAAGGTCTTTATGCACTATTAACTCATTCCTGTTTATTAATACTCTACTGGTAATTCAGGCTGCTGCCTCTTAGGTTTGTAATAGGAGGACTATTAAACAGCAATTACTGACCATATGGGTTGGCGAATATTTGTTGTTTATTTGGTGGGCTTTTCCCCCTCCTTCCAACTTGTTGTTTAAGAAGCCATATTACAACATAGTAAAAGTATCATCACATCTGCACGAGATTAACAAGCTTGGCGGTATTTCTCCCTTGGAAAATGTGAATTTATTTCCAGATTATCATTGCTAATTTAGGGTAAAGAGATCATGGAAGAAATGGGAAAGTGTGAAAGATTGTTCTCATGTGGGAAGACTCTTGCTTTGGAAGATGTGTTGATTCTTATATTTCCTAAGTCACTCGGTGGATCGTTTCTCTTGCTGACTTTGAAATAGACCTGACCCACCCTCAACTCCCCTCAGCTTCTGAACAAGCATGCGTATTTACTGAGAAATCCAATTTAATACCACTTCCCCTACCAAATTTTGTAGCAGTTCTCTGAGCATTTGGAAGTGGTCACTTTAAATGTTAAGATTTAGTAAACTCATCTCCCAAAGAGCAAGTACGTGAACTCCGGGAGATGACAAGGGATTCTCCTAGGAGAGGGATGGCCTGGGTAATGGGTTCAAGAGAGGCAAGCAGGTGGTAAACGATGATTACGGTAATAATAATGTGCTCCTTTCTCGTAGGTAGTGAGCACTAAGCATGTTGTAAGCATTAAGCATATTTAAATGGAATAGTGTCTTTGAGAAAAACAGGAGCCCAGGAGCTAATTTTCATTATAAAATGATGGCTGGAGATATAGACCAGGTAAGTCACTTGACCCAGGTGGGGGCAGAGGCTGGTCATATAGGCTCTCCAATGCAGCATGGCTTTGCCCCAAAGCATCTGATCTCCTTGATGCTCCTTGGGCTTGCCCTCTGAGCTCCCTCTTTCCCCATAAAGGGTCATTCTCTCTTTGTATCCAAATAGTTCAAGCCCTTTAATAAATAGGTCAATCTCCCCCACTCCCTAAAAGCCCCAAAATGTTTAACTTGCTCTGATCTTGCCCTTTCCAGGCTGTCAAGCAAATTTAACGTCAGTATCATGCCTTTGGCAGGTAGCTGTGGCTAATTTACCACTCCTCCTTTGTTACCCACTGGTGCTGTTCTGTGTGCAGATTATTTTTCTCTCAGATACACTCTAAATTCTTGAAGACAGGAGCCATATATTTCAAACTTTTCTTCTCTTTAACCCTGTACCCAGCTCAGTAAGGGCCACTCAGCTAGTGCTAAATAGACGCTGAAAGAATTCAATAGAAATGTATGTATGAGGGGAAGGATATCAGTCTGTAAATGTTTTTACTCTCTGGAGTTCTAGGAACTGGAATTTCTGGGTGAAGTATGGAAAAACAATAACAACAACAAAAACAGACAATGACGAAATAAAAACAAAACAAAAACAAACAATGACGACAATAAGAACAAAATGACAAATCTCAGCCCCAAAGCCTAATAGTACCAAGATAATGGATATACCTTCGTACTACTACACTGCTGGTGGGACTGCAAACTGATACAACCTTTTAAGAAGGAAGTATGGAGAACTCTCCCACAACTGAAGCTCGACCTCCCAGTTGATCCTGCAATCCCAGTACTGGGCATCTATCCAGAAGGAAAAAAGTCCTTTTATCATAAGGACACTTGCACTAGGCTGTTTATTGCAGCTCAATTTACAATCACCAAAATGTGGAAACAGCCTAAATGCCCACCAACCCAGGAATGGATTAACAAACTGTGGTATATGTACCCTATGGAATACTATTCGGCCATTAAAAAAAAATAGAGACTTTACAGCCTTTGTATTAACCTGAATGGAGGTGGAACACATTATTCTTAGTAAAGCATCACAAGAATGGAGAAGCATGAATCCCATGTACTCTATTTTGATATGAGGACAATTAATGACAATTCATGACATGGTGGGAGTAAGGGAAGGGGAGAGCAGAGAGAGAAAGAATGAAGGAGGGGTGGGGAAAGGAAGAGCAGAGAGAGGGAAGGAGTGAGGGGGGTGGGGTTCTGGTGTGTGCCACACCTTTTGGGGGCAAAACATGATTGTAAGAGGGACTTTACCCTCAATGAATCCCCCAAAATAAAAAAAAATATATAGCCTGTATTTGATGTTCAATGAATATCAGTTGAATGGAATGAAACTTGTTGAGACCCAGATCTTTTTCACAGAGGGTCTAAGCCATAGGGAAAATTGCAGGGAATTTATTTCATCCATATCCTTCTGATTGGATCTTGAATCTTTGGTTGCTTATGGCCTACCAGGCCTTCAAAGCAGGGCTCAGGGTTAGGAGGTGTAGACTCCTTGAAGAATCTCTGGGGTGGGTACCTTCAGTAATGCAATTGATCCCAATAACACAACTGGATCCAGGCAGGATCAGAACTACCTAATGTGATTTGAAAGGCGCCGCAAGGACCAGCCTGCCCCTAAAAGTCTCATGGACTGCCAGAGCTGGCTACTGTTGTGGATTTCAAACATTTTGTTTGTATTGCTATTGTTTTCACAATAGAATTATTTTTTTTCCCAGTTAAACATTATGCAGAATCCTGGTATATAAAACAGATTAAAATAGAACAGCTCTGGTTGAAGGGGATTTGATAGGCATAAACACTTAACCTGGTAACTCAGCTAACAAGCCAGGCGGCACCTAGAAAAACTACCTAAAAAGTACTTTTCTAGTCTGATCTCACTGGGATACATATGGGTATACTGAATGCATAATCTCAAATCTGTACCACTAACAGAATGGTCCCTGTAATCCAATCCTTCCATCCCCTCCAACTTTATCCCTCCAAACTCATTGAGATATAATTAACAAATAAAAACTGTATATGCTTAAGGTATGTAACGTGATGTTTTGAGATATATATATATATATATACCGTGAAATAATAGCCACAATCACACTAATTAACATATCCTCTGCCCCACCATAGTTCTTTTATTCTTTTGTGGTGAGAATACATAAAATCTACTCTCTTAGCAAATTCAAGTACAAGATACATTATTAGCATCTGTCGTTACCACGCTGCACATCAGCCCCCTAGAACTCATTTATCTCCTAACTAACATTTGTACCCTTTGAGTAACATCATCTAGTTTTACCTGTCCTTTGACCCCTTGAAAACACCCTTCAATTCTCTATTGCTAAGAGTTTGACTTTTTTTGAATTCTACAAGTCAGTGAGATCATATATTTATCATTCATTTTACTTATCATAATGTCCTCCAGTTTTATCCACGTTCTACCAAATGATGAAATTGTCTTATTTTAAAAGGCTGAAGAATATTCCATTACTTATCCATATAACGATGGTGCAAAAAAAGGTACACACATATTAAAAAGGAAAAAACTGTATTAAAATTATATTCATACATTCTGATAACAGAAGATGAATACAATTTACACTGACCACCTCTTATAATTGCAGAAGTCAAACATGACGTGAGTATTATGAATTTAATACTGTTTTTTCTTTTCTTAAAATGTGTATACACTTTGGGCACCCTCTGTGTGTTTGTGTGTGTGCACATGCATATATGTGTGTGTGTGTGTGTGTGTGTGTATATATGTACATAGAGAGAGAGAGAGAGAGAGAGAGCTCGTATGTGTATATATATATATATATATATGTATATGCTTATATACACAAAAGTATTTTCTTTATCCATTCATCTGTCAATGGAAAATAAATTATTTCCATATTTGGGCTATCATAAATAATCATTTTTAAAAAAATTAGCTATGTTTTTATCTGCACTGCCTCCTTGTGCTAGTAGATTAAGCCATTGTATCCAGAAGGCCGCTGTTTTTTGGTACATACGTGGCATGGGAGAAGCAGGTCATTAGCCCTCTTCTTAACACAGAGTTGAGAGGAGTTTGAAGTCAGATGAGTCAAGATGAATGGGATAGTCTCAGTCTTCTCGGGTTACTATAACAAAATACCACAGACTGGATGACTTAGACAAGAGACAGTTATTTCTCATATCTATGAGGGCACATAAATTCAAGATCAAAGTGTCAGTGGATTCATTTCTTGATTAGGGCTTACTTTTTGGTTGTGGACACAGTATTCTCATTATTATACTCATGTGGCCTTTCCTTTATACGTGCACTTGTGGGTGGGGAGATATCTTATGTGTCTTCTTCTTTTAATAACAATATTAATACCATCTTCAGGGCCCCACCTTCATAACTGTCCTAATCTAACCCTAATTACCTCCCAAAGCCCATACCGCCAAATATCATCATATTGGGGATTAGGATTTCGACATATTAATGTGGGGGTGATACAAATATTTATTCTTACTATTCCTCCTCTGGCCTCCCAAGTTAATGTCCTTCTGGCATGCAAAATACATTAATTCATCCCAACAGTCCCAGAATTCTTAACATGTTCCAAACATCAGTTCTAAAGTCTAAAGTCCCAAGTCTTATCTAGATACAATCTGATTTAGATTTAAATCAGATTGTATCTAGATAAGACATAGATCCAAGAGATACGATTCATCCTGAAGCAAAATTCTTCTCTAGCTATGACCCTGTGGAACCAGAAAAGTTATGTGCCCTCCAAATACAATGATGGAACAGCCAGCCATAGGATAGACATTCCCATTCCCAAAGGGAACATTCTAAGGGGAAAAAAGGATGATGAATTCTAAGCAAGTCCAAAACTTAGCACAGCAAATTTTATGAGCTCTTGAGCCTCAATAATACAATAGAACCTCCATAGTTGACCACCATTGACCACTTGTTAAGCTGACCTAATTTTCATAGACCAGATATGGGCCACTCTTTGTATTAGTATGGTAGGTCTAGTTCCTCATGTTGACCACCTCGGTATATTGATCAACTTGTCACAGTCAACTGTAAGTTGGCTGGCCAATTTACAGAAGTTCTGCTGTAATTCTCTTATATAGATTCTCTGCCTTCTGGCCCACTGGGGCAGAGGTCTTGCCTTCTAAACTCATTTTGGTGGTGTAGTTCTTCCAGGCAGGGGTGAAGCATCATGTTCTCTAGGATCTGGGTGGCCCCACCTCCATTGTTCTAGGAAGCCACCATTTGGTTTATTGAAAAGGAAGTCTTCACCCTTCCTGCCTCTTTAAAAGCAAGGGAGCTCTGATGATTTACTTTCAGGGTCATTGTTCTGTCCTCTGGAAGAGTAGAATGAGCAGCCAAATAGCTCTATGGTCTAATCCTGTGGGATCTAATAAGTCTGATGGCCTTCCTTCAATCAGTTATCTCTCCCTTCAGTTCAAGTGAGCAGCATGTCTGAATGGGTGCATGATTGGGTCCATGGTCCTTACCTACCTTACCTCCTTATAAAGTGGTTGTCCCACAACACTCTTAGACATCTCTATAACATGGATGGGCTGAGACTTTTCCAAATCTTTAAGCTCTACTTTCTTTCTGATTAACAATTCATTCTTTAATCCTTTTTTCTTTTTGCATTTTACTATTAGCAGTCAGGAGGAACCAAGCCCCTCCTTCAATACTTTGTTTAGAAATATCTGTTCCTAAATAGAATTTCAATGCTTGCAAGTTGTAACTTCCATAAAACTTTAGAACACAAATGAAATTTAGACAAATATTTAAAAAACAATGATTGTCTTTCCTTCAGCTTCCATGAACTTATTTCCACCTAAGACTTAACCAAAATGGCCTTTACTATCTGCATTTCTACCAACATTCTGTTCGTGATTATTTATATATTCCCTAAGAAAATAGAAGTTCTATTTACAGTTCACCTCTTTGCTTTTTGAGCCTCATTAGAATCACTTCCAATAGCCCTTTATGGGAACTTTAGCTTTTTCTAGTATTCACCTCAAAATTCTCCTGGTCCTTACCTATTACCTAGACTCAAAGCCACTTCTTCAGTTTTAGGCATTTTACCAGCATCCCACTTTCTTAGTACCAATTACTGTGCTAGTCTTCTTGGGCTGCTATCACAAAATACCGCAGACTGGGTAAACAACAGATACTCATTTTTCACAATTCTAGGGGCTGTAAAGTCCAAGATCATGGGGCCAGTGCATTCAGTTCTTGGTGTGAGGTCTATTCCTGGCTTTCAGAAGCCATCTTCTCCATATGTTCTCACGTGGCCTTTCCTTAGAAAAGTTATGTGGTACAGGAGGAGAATGAGAGAGAGACACATAAGAGAGAAACACAAGAGAAGGGGAGGGGGGAAAATCCTCCTCTTTTTCTAAGGGTATTAATTTTATTATGATAGCCCCACCATCATGACCTGATCTTACGACCTTACTTCCAAATAACTTCACACTGAGGATTAGGGCTTCAACATATTAAATTTTTTGGTGGAGGGGATAGACATGTAGTCAATAGCAGATGGCAAAAACAAAAGCCCTTGATTAAACATGTATAACTACTTGAGAACCTCAAAAGACAAAGCAAACGTGAGAAGATAGTAGTTCAGCTTGGCCATTCCTGCAAGTGCATGACTGGAGTCCCAGCACTGGTTGTAGCTCAACTTGGGTGTCTTGTGCTTTCCCGTACCTGGGTCATGTGTTTACACCATTTCAATCCAGTCTTAGCTGAGAAGAATCACTGCAAGAACTTCCTTATAGTTCTGGAAATTAAGCTTCTTCTATATACAGAACAATGTAAATTTTACTATGATCTTTTATAGCATTTAAAAATTTTTTAGCTAAAAATGATCATATTATAGATTGTCCTTTTATTCTTTCACTAATAGAGGCAACATAATGTAATAAAGAATATGGCATAGGGACTCAGGGTGTCTGTATTCTAGACCAGACCTTTTAGCCAATTAGCTATGTCTCTTGGGGGATATTATTTAACCTTTCTGTACCCCAATGGTCTTATCTGTAAAATGAGACCCCTTTGGCCTGGAATTGTTTCTGAAATATATTTGGTTTTATGGAGCCATCATAAAATGTAATGCTTTCTGTATAGTAACCCTAAGTTAAATTTTATTAAAATGAAACAAATTATTATAGTCATATTATGAATAGAATGCACATATATGCCACAACATTTAAATTAGGCATCATGACAAAAACATTTATTTCTGATATCAGTGAAAACTCAAGATAATTCAGTAAATATGGTATTAAGCTTTGTAAATATCATCCAACTGTGGCTCGAAATTGTGCAACTTTCCCCATGGGTGAGAACATCTGGGCAGCCTGTAGGCATGATTTCAGAGATTCATTTATTCAATACATACTTGCTTTGTTTCTTCCATATTTGATTATTCACATGATAAACATGGATTGAATTGATACCATTGCTTCATTCAATAAAGAAATTATTCAACTCATCTTAAGGAGAAACCTGCTACACACATAACACTGTTTTCATTGTTAATACCAATATAAAGGCAACTCCCTGGTTGTAAACAGCTATTAACATCACTAGAGAGGGAAAATGTATATATTAAAACAATAAAACACATTATATGACAATATGTGATTAAGGTCCAAAAAGGGGTAAAGACTATAAAATTTGGAAGGAGTGGGTAGGGAGTCAATATATGGGCTGAAGTAAACAGGACAGATTTAGGAATATCTTGGCTGTTTCTTGACACAGCAGGTTGTATGGCATCAAGATGACTATGTATATTTAATTATGACATATAAATTAGATAAGTCAGTCAGTCAAGAATCTGGTATAAGAAATGTGTTTGCATCCTGAAAATCTGTTGTTATATACTTGTTACTAATGTTTTTGTTTTTTTTTTTTACCAAATACTACTAAATTTTTTTCACATTCATTAATGTGTTTTCAACATTAATTAATGTTTTTCACATTTTCACGTTAATAAAGCATTTATACATTTTCAACTATGTTTATATTTCTTGCCTATATTCGATCTCTATGATAAAGAAGGTGGATTTGTTCTCATGTGATAGAAATAAACGGGGATCCAGAAAGTATTGATATTTTGCCTAAGTTAAATGATTCATAGCTACAGGAATGGCTCGAAACTTTGTCTTTGTAACAATCATTGAGACTGCCTAACAGTGCTTTACACATGGTGATTCATTCCAGGCCAGGTTGTTTACACTGCAAAATTTAGAAATGCAATATGCAAAATGGCCTTCCGGACCTTGGCGAAGACTTCTCAAAGACAGGCTGGACTCCACATCTTGCAGGGTTTCACGATCTGTGCTGACTCCAGCACCCAGATGTAGCATTCAGAGCCTTATTGGATCTTCCAATCTGGGGATGTTTGACACCCTAATGGAGGGTAGTTTAGTCACCTTGGTAAAGGACCTCATGTGCATTGTTTTTACAATAAACATTGCTGCTGAGCAAGGAAAACAAACCCCAATAGAAACAATGTCGCGGCAGGTGTTCTAGTTGCTGGAGGAAAATCATTAGACTGACAGCGCTCCATCACTTTGTTTCTCTTATAATAATATATTATTTATAAAAAGCATTGGGTTTTTCTCCATGAGTCATTTTTTATAATTTTCACATCTAACATTAATATTCCCTTCGAATGTGCCACAGCAGAAGCAAGTTGTGTTTGCAGAAGGTAGATAGAGAAATTTTAATACTCTTTGAATAGACTATCCTAAGCTTATTTAGAAACCAAAATCACTTTAAGCAAGATGCTTCTGACACTTTTGTATTTTATTTGTGTTTCTCAAACCCCAAAGTTTCCATTTTAGAGATCAGAGAATGTTAAAACTAAAACAAAACTATTTCTCAAGTTGGTCTATTGAAAACTCTAACGAGTGTGTGCTTTAAATTACTCCGTAAGTACTTTAATATGTGGAGAAAACAACATTATGCTATAGCATTTTCTTCATGCTACTCAAAAGTAAAAGGGATTCCATTTTCTAGGTATCTTATTTAGTAAAATTAAGCAAAGCTTCCTAAAGTAAAGTCTCTAAGTGAAAATAATAACAGTATGTTAAGTAGCCAACAAATATACTGCTGAAAACACGATGACCCTTGGGGAGGCCTCATAGAGTGTCTATTATTGAATTGTGAGCCTCATGCCACATGTTTTTATTTGGACGACTCCAATTCTGCCCCATTCCCTAGTCATTTCCAGCAGCGCTATCACAGTTCAGGCAATCAACAGGGACCTGGAGGAAGAGAGCATTAGATCTGTTTTCAGGAACGCAAGGGAGATAGCACGTGAAAACTGGGGCAATCGCCTCAAAACTGGGGCATGTGGTGCCCTCACAGACTCCCTCACCTCTGAGAAGTCTCCTCAGAAACGTCCTGCCATCCCCTTGAGACTGCTTCAAGTCCGCGTGGATGTGACTCTGTGAAAACGCTATCGCTGCAGCAGGAGGAATCCTCTCCTCTCCTAAGATGATTATTACAAACAAAGAACTCATGTCAAAAATGAGGAAACTTGCCTCGGGAGTTTAGTAAGCGCTGATTGGTGGAAGAGGGGGAAAGACAGAAGCTGGGCATTTTGGACTTTTCACGAACTCATCCTTGACAGTCTGGGTTGGGTTAGTAGGGTCAGTTAGAAAGGAAGGTTGGCTGAAGATGACCAGGGGTCAATACAGAGGAGGTTCTCTTTAATCAGGCAGTGTCACATACTGTTGGCAGTTAGTATCCTTCTTAATGTCTATTGTTTCCCACTAGAAACGTATAATAGGCAAATAACAAGGTGGTCGTGAATGCATTCACTTTACAATCAGGCACATTCGTGCAAAATTGGAGGAGGAGAATGCATGCCCTCACACAGATATTTTGTCATTAATCCAGGCCCCCATTGACATCCACAATGTTTCATAAGGGCTTAGAATTTAGGGAATAAGCTGAATACATATTAATAACTGAGGAACACACATCAGTAAGTGCAAATAAATGCCACCCAAGGTGCATTCATTACAGCTAGAGAATATTTCCTGTCTCCCTACTCTGTGCCGGACAATGCTCTTCAGAGCCCTCTCTGAATGACTTCTTTAAATCCTCTCAGACATTGAAAGTGTTAATCGCATTTTATAGAAAGTGAAATTAAAGCACTGAAGGGTTGAGCAACTTGCTCAAAGAGACTTGAGACTAAGCAGAAGAGGCAGGATCCAAAGAGGCTCCTTTACCACAATGAGGCAGGATCCAAGAGGATTCTTCACCACAATGACCTTCTGCTACTCCCATAATGGGAGAAAAGATTGAACTTGGGCCTGAATGGGAAGTAGAGTTACACGCTTAATCCACTCAGCTCGGAGATGTTGTGTTATGTTTTGTTCCCTAACTGCTGATTTAAAAATAATTCAACTATAGAAAGAGTTTAGTAATAAATAGTTGAACAAATAGGGGTATACCAGAATCATTGTAATCAACAACGTTTTTTAGTTCTAGACCTCATTGACAAATAATATGTACCCTTTCATTTCTTCTTTTGATGTAAATAAACTGAGTTCACCAACCATAGGAAGTGCCAGGTACCTGTAGTCGGTGTGCAGTGATTTGAATAACATTTCATTGACGTATTGACTTGTATTAATTGACGTATTGATTTTATTGAAATATATTGTGGATGAAATGATAATCATGGATACTAGCTTGAAAACACTAAGTTGGTTTAAGAAGATCAGAGCTATTCTTATAATCCATTCCATTCCTGAGTCTCTGTTGGAATTTTTTGAAACTTATCCTAAAAAGTAAAATTCTATTTTACTGAGGTTGTTATGTCTAAATGTTACTTGCCTTTTAGAAAACAGAACAACGACAACAAAAAGAGCTCAAGGATTTGAGAGAAGGTTTTGAACGTGATGATACAGGAGTAACACTCATAGAAGAAATGAAGATACATTCTCATCCCTGGTTCACCCAAGTGCCTAGCACCCAGTGAATGTGATAAGAGATGGTGCTATTTGTAAAGGTTACATGTGTAGTGATATCTCCACTTTTCTAAAACAGATGCTATTGTGAGCATTTTAGTGGCCCCTATTTTCACTGCACACACAGCTTGGTATACTTTCTCAGGCCTTTCATCTAATTTATTGACCCTCAAAAATTCTAAGACATGAATAGAAGCAAATAAATGCAGAGACAAACGTTTATTTAACCTCAGAAAGATAGATAAGCAGTATTTTAGTATACTTGTATATTGATATATACTATTATGTCTTCAATTGGTGTGTGAGTAGAACTATTGGATTGTTCCTTATGTGATTGTTTCTTTGTAGTGTTAATAAAATCTTCCGATGTGAGGGAAATTCTTCCTCTCCAAAAAGATATAAGAAGATGTATTTTCTGTTCTTCCTCCAGAGTTCATGCTAGTTTCTCTCTCTTTTCTTAATATCTTTTCTGTGCAAATCACTCTTATATACTTTTCCACTGTATTTTTCATGAAGAAGATAGAGTGATTATCAAAGATAAGCGCACAAGATCAAGTTACAGCTTCATTTTTCTCCATGAAATCTTTCTAGACTTGAAGGCGAGGCACATGTCTATTCTATCTTTGTTGGTATCTGGCACATATTAGGTACACAGCTAAGTTTTTGATGGTATCAATTAATGTTCAAGAATAGATAAAGAAAGTAGATATTCAAAGAAGATTTATAGAATATTTTGGAAATAGGCCCATTTTATTTTCAAAAAGAAATTTGACTTTCCAATAAAAAAAAATCACCCAAATGAGATTTGGGGGTATTTCATACTCTTTACATTATCTTGTGGTAATTATACAGAAATCTTTATTTATGTAAACACAGTAAATGCATCATAACACTAGAATAAGTGTACAAATACTGCATGTCAAATTAGGTTATAATCACTTTCAAGGGACGTGATTTCCTAGCTAAACAGATTCGTTTACATTTTGCAAAATAAAAAATAAGTGAAAATAACTATATAAAATCAGGCTTACAGCTGGACAGATCTTCTTGGCAATGATCCAGACACTAAGCAAGGAAAGTCCCTCCAGCTGAGGAAAGCTCAGGACGACTGCGCAGGGATGGCCAGAAGAGGGGCCCGTTTCAGAGCCGTCTTGACTGCACACCCCATCCCTGGCTAGCTCTGGGGAGATCAGCTGCATTAACATTTAAGATGTGACTCTTGCTATGATGGAATTGAGGTAGGGGTGGGGGGAGTGGATTGGAAACTTGCTTAGGAGGCAAGAAAAAAATGAAGGCAGTTCAACATTTCACCCTTAAGTTAAAAGAATAATAGAAAAAGTCAGGGACCCTCCAACTAAAAAACAAACAATTGAAGGTGCCCTGGTATCACTGAATTTTAGGGTCAGGGTTTGAAATACCACGGACCATGTCGTTTAATCTTTGTAATATAGATGAGGAAACTGCTCCTCGGCAGGATGCCTTGCTAGGACTGAGACCTAGGACTTTGCTTCTCCAATCTCATGCTTATTTATGAGATAATTATAGCTCATCCTTTCAAGACAGATAAATATTTAAAACTTCATTTTGATGCATGTCTTTTAAAAAAATAAGACGTTAACTGATGACTTCATACTGAGTCTCACAGTCAAAGCACACTATAATATCTTATTTGACAATGTGACGTTACTTTCTTGGCCTTATTGTTACTAATATTGCTTAATATTTCCATGCAGTAATCGTCTGTTTTCTTTTCTGAATGTATTTATCTTCGTTCATTCTTTGCGTGGTTTTTGTTTCTAGTCCTTATCTTAAACATTGTTGTTGTTATTAAATTTTTAGCCTTTTAAATTCTGTGAAGGCAAAAAGTAGAAACCTAATTAACACATGTATGTGTAAAAATAAAAAAAAAATAAAAAAAATTGCATTTGACATCTCCCTGATTTAGCCAACATTTTCTGCAACATTCCCCTATTTTTTTTTTTTTTTTTGCAGTTTTTGACCAGGGCTGGGTTTGAACCCACCACCTCTGGCCTATGGAGTTGGCGCCTTACTCCTTTGAGCCACAGGCGCCGCCCAACATTCCCCTATTTTGATGGCAGAAAAGCATACTGGGAAACCTCGACACCTCTATGATATTTTATAATATAGTGGCATTCTCTGTGGCCAATTGATTGTGCAGAGGAGTCTGCCTTTCCCTCAGCTTTGATGAGCATTAACTTCAAATGTTCATTGACAATAATAGGAGCCAGTTTGCTAAATCCATTCATGTCCATTTGCTACTTACTTGTGTTGATTCCAAGAAATCACTAAAATGATTTTTTTAAAAAAATCTACACATTTTGACTTGGAGAATAGCTGCAAATTTCTGCTTATTGAGTAAAATGTGTGTGTGTGTGTGTGTGTGTGTGTGTGTGTGTGTTTTGAAATGATCAATACTAATTTGTATTCAAATATATTTGTTGAACATGTACTTTGAAGTTCAAAGAGGAAAGAATTTGTTATCTGGTCCATAATAGAAAATTTGGTCAACTTGTGGTCCTAAATGTGAACACTTATTTAGTTGGCTTGATAAGAGAGCTTGAAAAATAAATAGATGACACCAAATAGAAGTTACCTGGTTCACTATTCATCCTTATGAGCGGTGGAGGCAGGAAGTAACCATGACTCTCAACAATGTAGCAAGAAGTAGCAAAACTAAAAAGAAAGCTCTTCCAGATTTACTTACATTATTTTCAAGTGGCAGTCCTACAGCCATCCTAATCTACACTAATACACAAACTTGTAGCTTTTGCATTACAAATTTATTGTTATTTCTTTTACCTCCTTTTTTATTCAGGAAAAAGGTAATTAGGCTATAAACAGAGGTCTGACAACTAATTTCAGTCAAGGCAAAATTAATACAAAGCCAGCAGATAATTTTAGCCATGTGAAATTAAAATAGATATATTTTAATGGCATGCTAAAAAAATCCAAGTCTCATTTTTTCCCCCTTTGTTTTGCCCACCTTCCTGTGTTCTCCTGTGAACCGCTGCTCTGTGCAGGGGGAGACACGCGCTGATTCAGGGGAACTAACCGTGGAGCCGTCCTCGCCGCTGCTTCCTCCTGTCCCCACTAGTGATTTGGGGTGGAGAGCCTCTTCCATTTCTTTCTCAGGTGTTTCCTTAGCTTGAAAAGGCAGGAGAATCGAGGGAAGGTATCCCCTACACACCCCTTAAATTTTCAAATGTTCATCGACACTAATAACAGCCAGTTTGCTACAACCACGTCGAGGCTTCCAGAATGTAAAGGTTAGTAGCGCTGCGTGTCAGCATGTGTGCACGCGTGTGTATTTCCAGGGGGAGATTCCAGCGTGGCTGTGTCTGTCACTCCAGGAACTCATTAAGTATGCCTCTCAATGTCAGCAGCACCTTGAGATGTTATCTCCCAAATTATCACCTGCCTTCTGAAAACCGTAACCCTAAAAATATTGATTGGTTAAAAGGCAGGATCTGAAGGCGTGAGTCAGCATCTCCCTGGATTATCCTAATCAAATAAGGAAAGTATTAACCCAGATACTCACTGATCTGCCAGTATTTGGTTTGAAATGTAGGCATCTCAACGAAAGTTATGTGTTTCATTTTTTTGAATATATCTTCCAGACATTCAAATACATTACCACTAAGCCAGAACCAAGGAAAGCATAAAAAGCATTTTAGGGAATAAATTTCAGCAAGTTTCCATTTGTACCAGATAGTAAAATTGTTGCATGCATTAGGAGGCCTGTGTATTGTTCAGGCTATGGTTTCTCAGTCATATGCTCAAGGTGTACGATTTTGGCTGCCAGGGGTTATGTAGAAAGGTCTCAGACCTCTCAGGTAGCAGGGCTTCCTCATAAATGCACAGATAGTTTCCAAGCCGCCTGGCATAGCTATTTGCAAGGCAGAAGAAAACTTATTTCATTAATTATGCTACAAATGCAACTTCAGTGAAGGGTAGCCAGCTAAATACAGGATGAGAGGACTTGGTACAAGGATTCTCTCCAGCGAAGTGTTGAGCTTTATGCAATTTTATTTAGAGACACTATCATTACTAAAGAGGCAATGCATTGATCAACTGTGTCTTAGAATTAACGACAGTGGTGAAAACACAAATTGCAAACCAGCGTGAAGTCACAAAGGGAAAGGAGAAAAGAGAAGAAGGAAAAGTCAGGGACTCACACTATTCATTTCCTTTAGATAAATTAAGTATTGGACCATCTACCCAGAGTCCAATATTGGGAGGAATGTGCTGAACTGTGGCTCACCAGAGGGCCCCAGGAGAAATGCTGTGCACAAGGGCACAAGGGCCTTCCTTTCAGTTCTCATGTGCTTTAGAGGAATCCAGAGATGATGTATTCTTTGCTTTGTGTACTAGAATGAAATATGTTTGGGAAGAAAAAGGTGAGTGTGACCTGGAAAGTATTGGGATATTGAGTGGCTATGTGGACCATTGAGGGAGGTTCAGATAAAATACTCTTTATAGGGAGGAGAGAAGATGATAAGTGCTTGGAGCTGGCTAAGGATATCACTATCTTGGAAGCCATGTGTGGACATTACTGGCTGCTCTTCGGGAGTTCTAATCAGACCTTCTCTGTGGTCCCTTTGTCTTTCCCATTGGAGAAAACCAGCACATTAAAAAGAAAGCTCAAATCCATACTGGAAGGATAACCTTTCTTCCCTCTTTTCCTGATTTCTTTGCTGTTCTTCTCAAGATTCAGGACTCAGGAAAAGATTTCAGTTTCCCATAAATGGCCGAATGGGATTTCCTCATGAAAATACCAATCACAATCTATTGAAGAGTAACTCTATGTGTTCTGTTATATACACACATTCGTGTCTCCTATGGTAATACCAGGAAATATTTTGTTGAATAAACCAATAATTGTTGAATGAACCATGATGATATTTTGCCTTGTATTTGCACATCTTATGAAGTTTATCAAGTGCACAACTACAAGTTGTTTTGCCAGTAGAAGATAAACCCACAGCAGAGCAAACTTTATGATCTTCCTTTTGGACCAAGGGAACTACAGGGTAGAGTTGGCACAGGTTACGTGACTTGTAATCACCAGATCCCTGAGTAGAACTCATTACTCTAGATTTGTAAACATTATGCTAAGCTTCCCCTATAGCTCTATAAAGTCTTCAGAACCTTTGTTCTAGTGACCCCAAATCAGAGTAAAGCCGCAAAGTGTGTCTGAGTTTCTGGGGGTACCAGTGTGTGAGAGCTGATTCCACAGGGGTCACAGAGAACAAGTGAGCCCATCTCTTCCGGTTTTCACATCGAATGATATAAAACTAGTAGCTTGAAATTGGGTGTGGCAGGACTGTTTACACAATTGAAATTGGCAAACTCCATACACAAATTTGAAACACCGTCCCTCCCCCATACCAAGATTGTTTGTCAACTATCCACTGGTTAGAAATCTAGGCACTCAGAAAAAAAGACCCAACCCAAACCAAACCAAACCAAAACAAAACCCCCAAAGACAACCCTGCAACTGGCTTTTGTGATTTGTATGATACGGCACCAAGTTTCTTTCTGAAGTCTTTGGAGTTCATCCCCTTGTGGTCTTTTAAAATTGTATGTAGAAGAATATCAAAGTATCCTTTCCAAAAGGGAGAGTGAGATCTGGGAATAAAATTAGGTACTTGTTTAAGGCAATGGGTGTTTGTGAACATGTGAGTGTGCTTTAAATTACACATAATTTTAAACAACTGTGTAAAAAGAGTTTCAAAACTTTAATGGTGCCGAACCAATCATAGGAATTAAAAATTGAAAAGAAAATACGAAACTATACCTTGTTGTTCTGCTTTAAAAAAATAAGTTTCCTTCTCATTTGCAATTAAGATGCTGATAATTTGCATAAAATGTATAAAATTAGAGATAATTGAACTACAGTAGCTATAAAAGTGGCTTTTCCATTTAAAAAATAAATCAGATGTCCACTAAAAGGGTGTAAGAACCAATCCCCCCTCTCCTCCCTCTTCCATTTGGGACTCTGGTATTTTTCACACTTTTATAGCTGATCTTTATTGCCAAACAATCCGTGGAGTTTGTGCAGCTCCAAGACAGCTGCTGGCCCAGGCAGGCCTGTTAACTCTGGCATGTCAAGGACCCTTCAGAAGATTTCAAATCCAGCCGCAGCAGCCAGGTCAGAGTTCAAGTCCAGGGAGACCTTAGGGAGATGGGAGGGAGGGAATACATGGGAGGAAAGAAGACAAGAAAAGCCAAAGTACAGAAATGCCTTTTAACCAAACATCAATAGCTGTTTTTGTTTCCCTGCACCAAGGTTTCCCCTGGGAACCTCAAGTTTAAAGGGGCTGATCTGGAAATGCGTACACCCATGATCAAAGTGGCCACAAGCGATGGCCTCAGACTGATGTTTGTTTTTCATGGAGGGAGTCTTTCTTCCCAGGATGAGGTACAGTCTCCATTCTGAAGGCGATCTCAGGACCAGCCCCAAGTAAGTTCATGAAACATGTCTTCATGAAACATGTCTGTTCCTGTCTTCTGTAGCTGGGATGGGCTGTAGCTCTCCCCTCCGGAGCTCAGGCACACGATGGTGTGTGCTATTTGTCTAGCCGCTCTACTGAGAGATTTAAAATACTGAATATTGGCAGGCATTCTCTTCATTTTGTCGCGTCTTTCTTCTTCCATGAAAGAGGAAGAACTTCAAGGGCAGAGACTATGCTGAGAGGCAGAGAGTTGGTGGTGGAGGAGGTGGAAGGCCCCAGGTGGGTTTCACAGTGTTAAAACACAGTGTGGAAAGTGCTCACGGGAGGAGAAACAGTGAACGCTCAAAAACCAGATGAAGCTCTCAGAGCTATGAAAGGGACACACGCTAGCTAGCTGCAGTTCTATTTCTTCTGATACATCGTAAACATTACAGTCTTTTTTAATCATGATAATAAGTAATAACAAAGATAAGTGGTCTCTTCAAGTAGAGTGAGATCTCCCATATGAAACCATTTTATCCGTGACACTCACACATCTGCTCATGCTGTGTCTATGTGTTCTGCAATAGATCCCAGAGCATCGAGGAGGTATGTGAAAAATGTTTGCTGATGTGATGTGACATCCCTTATTCTCAGGAATCCAGAGCCCTGACAGCCAGTTGTGTCCAGAGGGGTCTCTCCCAGCGTAGTTCTTTGCTGCTAATGTTCCCACTCTACCTATAGCACAACTCTTATATATATGTATTTTAGATACTGCAGTTCCCTTAGATTTCTACCCTCTCTTTGAAGGTTATTAGCTGATTCGATAATAGGGAATAAGGTTATTGATTTAGTATGTGACCCCTGCCTAGTAGCTTGTTTGCTTTCAATTTGGGGCATCCTGAAGACGATGTGTCATCATAGCAGTGATTCCTCTGGCACCTGAGACACCACAGAAGGCCAGTGGGAATCAACGGACGCAGGATGCAAACATGCAGAAGCCTTGCAAATGACACTGCCCTGGGAGCTGCTTTCTCCTTTTTCCATTAGGCCGACCGAGATGTGCTCCTCATTAGCTACAGGTACCTCTGTTTCAATTGCACCGTGGCGTGCCCATTTCCCATGGAGAATCAACATAAATATGAAATTATTTTACATATTCTATTTTCCCGTGAAGGCACATGACTGAGAATTTATCCATATTTAATAATATGTATCAAATAGGTATCACTTATAGCATACATGATACATAAGGATTCACTCTGCATCCTAACCAAAAGGTTTTAGCACGTCAGGATGAAGAAGGTCTGAAAGAGGTCGGCAGGGATGCATTTTGAAGAATAAGGCATGCAGAACGGCATCTCAGATGAGAGAGGACAGGGACGCTGACAATGACATCTGGAGCTCAGAAACTGGTATTAAATAAGGTATTGTACATGTGGGGGAGAGGATGGGCGCACACGCTGCCATTCCTCTTTTCCTGCATGTTGAGAATGCGTGTGACCTCAGAATCTTTCTCAACACAGTGCTCCAAAAATCCGCTAATTGGGATGAGCTAATGCATTTGGGGCGCTCTGTATATTTGTCATAGGGAAGTATGGAAATAGTGCTGGAACTAGAATGTACAAATTTCTGGGTTATTATTTTTTTTTCCTACTTGGTGAGTAGAGGATCTTCCCAACCTTGGGCAAGGTATGTGCTTAAAAGATATTTCATTTAGTTATTTATTCTCCACCACCAACTTTCTGGCCTGTTGACATGAGTATGCAAAAGTAGTAAATGAGGTTTTGCTGAATGGTGGCATTGGAAAAAGGAAAAGAAAGAAAAGGAATTGGTGTAAAATACATCCCGCATGATCTTCGAAGTTTCTGCCAGTGCCCCTCCAACTTGGTTTTCATTTGTAGCTCTCTATCAAGTAAGGCTCTGACCAAACTGATGCGATGATGATTGGTAACAAGGACGGGGCTCCAAAATGCTTGAGGGCCTTGGGGGGCACCTAGGCTGTTTCGGGGCCACATTCCCTTTATCTTTTCGCCTAGACTTTCTTTGCATGAATTTTGAATGTTCCCTCCAAGGGGAAATGACTCCTGAATTCCTTCCCTCTAACTAGGATACTTCCATCTTAACCCACTTCTACTGAACTTGAATTCTACAAAGTTTTAAAAAGTCTTTTGTATAATATGTATGATATGGGAACTTCAAGCAGAGGACTCAAATCATTTTTTTTTTCATCAACCTGGTTCTAGTTTCATCAAAGCATTGAAAAGAAATGTCTTTGGCCTTTTTCGTGTCCAGTCTTCTGCTCACTCTGTAGTGCATTAAAAAGCCACCTTTCTGATTTTCACTTGCCTCTGCAGAATTATGTAACTGGACCCTCAGTTGCCAGTTCTGCACACCCTTGCCAGCCCATGTTATTGCAGAGCATACTACTGCTGCAGACCTTCCTTATTGTGTAAATGGCTACATTATCACTGTGTACACATTAGGACAAGCAAATGGGCCCCTGAAGGCAAATAAGGGTTCAAATAACCCAGACGAGGTAGCCCAACTGAATTGAGGATTCACCCTTGTTACAACCTTATTGGTTTATGGCAGGAGAGCTAGAGGAAGGGACAGACTGCTTCAAGTGTGTTTGTACTGATCCTGCTGGCAAATCATAGCTTTATTACAGTAATGAGCCTGACCATATTTCTGTGCTTATGCATATTAGGCACCAAATGTATTTTCTGGCCTGCCAGCCTGTGGTAGTAACTAACACGAGCAATTTGTCCTGGGTTACAGTGTGTGTGTGCATGCATTAGGTATGAGCATGTTAGTTGCTCTGGGTTATAAAATACTACATGTTTCATCATGCGTATTTTTATATGCATAACTTAACTGTATGCAAAATAACTTGGCAATTAACCAACACAACTTATTAGTTGGCTACAATTATTGCATAATCTTGGAGACAGCCACAATTTTAATTTAACAATATTAAAACTTTCGTAGGATTATTGAGCATCCAAAGAGAAAACTGACTGTTTTCTTGTCTATAGCTAAGACTGTTTAAAAATTCTCTGACTCTCCTCTTCATTTTATTTTCCTAAGTAACTCCTTTTTAGGAGGCTGTGGGATTTTAAACTATGTATCCCCTCATCCTCCTTCTAAGATGACATCCAGCCTTTGACTATAACTGCTTTCAGATAAAGGTGAATGGTCATTATTGGATTATAATTTCCACTTCAGGATCATATTTTATGTATGCCATTTATTGGGTTCATAATTATTAAAAGACGACTTCAGCATAAATTATAGCTAACCACTAAAAACAATGTAATTGTTTTTCTTTCTCTTTCTATTGATCACTGAAATTATAAAGCTTGGTGCTGTTTCCTTGATTGTTTGGCTACCCAGGAAGCATACTAATTCTGGGCCTTACTCCAAAAGCACATACCTGTAGAAATATGTCCTCCTGAAGTCTTAATTAAAATTAACTCCTTCTGCCACTTCCCTGCAAAATCAATCAAGCAATAAATAAACAGAAAAGAATGAGTAGATGTATAAAGAATGAGATTTGGTAGGAAACCTCTGCTAAAGGAATTACTATCGCAATTTCAGCACACATCACTTATTTTAAGTCGGCAGAGAACTACGGTTTTTACTCCATTCAGGTTGGATTTATGCAAATGACCACATAGGACAGGTGCCTTTATTTAGTTGCTACTGAAGCTGGAATCATGTTCTACAAGAGCTGATAACATGAAATAACACGAAATAAGTGGGCTTATCCCTTCTGAAGCTTGCTTTACATTTACTGGTATTTCTCTTTAGCAAATCCTGCAGAGTTTTTAAGCAATACGATAAAACAACATAAATGTCTTTGTGGCTAAAACCGATGGTTTCAGAAAGAACACGTCTGCTTCATGCCTGTCTTTTATCTTTCCTACGTTGGATTTTTGAAACATGAACAGTTCACTGGCTTATATGTATCTAATAGGTTATTTTCTTACGGACCCCTCCAATTATTCATGCTCCAAGCAAGGGAGGAATGGGAGGAAACCTGTGTTGGTAACGGCCACACCCCAAAGAAATAGAAAACCTAGACTAAAATGTGCCTTTTTGCAGTCCTGTCACAGATTAATATGCCTCATGATAGATACTTAGTTCTCTGACAGTTTCTTGTGCACCTTTGCTGGGAAGTTGATAGAAATTACTCCAGTTGAATGCATAAAGCAGATGTTATCCCATTAATTAGCTTTGGACCCGGGTACACTCGAGACTTTCCCGTTTTCAGGCCGAAAGGAATTGGTCCCAGTGAGCGTGCTCTATATCCACATTTAGTATCATCTCATAAACAGCAGTGAAAACACAGCAGGCCCTTGATGAAGATACATTAGCTTATTTCTAATTTAAAGTTATGTTGCTTAACCTTAATGTAATTGGTCACTGGTGGCCAACTGTTTGTATAGTGTGTTGATGACCAAAGAGGTGTAATAAATTATAAAGCCCTCTGTTTAAATGGAGGGAACGACTGCTTTGTTAAAAGCCTTGCGTGTAATAATGGTAAAATAATTACACCTCAAGCCGAATAACTGTGAAGCTGTTAATACTAACAACAGAGTTGTTCTCAGGATAGCTTGGTTCTTCCCTATTTGAAATAAGAACCTGGCTCTTATGCTTATGCAAAGAGTAACTTTGAAAGTTCAAGCTCGTCTTGATTAAAATAAATGAGCATGTTATCCTGTTATATTATTTTGGAATGATGATGATGATGAGTAGTGGGGGGGTGGAGTAAATTAAAATACTTAACCAACCACTATGGTTAACTAGGAAACTAAAAGCACAAAGAATTCTATTCTGTACATCAATTCATAGTCACTGCCAGGCACGTTTCTAAAGAAGACTTGATTAGCTGGTAGAATAACTGGGATAATAATCAAATATGAAACTAATTGACACAACTTTAATGTTTAATAATGAATAGTATGCCAAAGGCAAAATAAAGGGAAACCGTCTTCTTTTCTGAGAGCAAGTTCAGACTTAAAATTTCTTAGGCCAAATGTAGTGATTACTTGAGGCTTGTGAACTGCAACTTCAGGATTATAGTTAAAATTATAAATGTGGTTAAAATGAAATACTGTGAGTAACAATCCTCACACTATTGGTTTTCTATATGTTGCTATAGAAAATCTGTTTCTCCCACTCCCTATTAAAGGCTGGAGACTTTAAAATGCAGAGCTGAAATGAAATAAACATATTCATGCTTCTGTCTGCATGTTCTTTTTTTTCCCGCCCTCATTGAATTGTGTTAACTAGCTTTGCTATAACAAGTAGGAAAAGTACAGTATTTGCTTTTCTCAAAAGATAGTTCTTTCCTCTAAATATTTGCATTCTGAATTTGGATCATCTCCAAAGGGCACTCACTTCACAATAGAGAAAAACATTTCTCTCCCTTCTCACATTACGTTTCTTAGAAAGACCTTCCAATAATTTAAACTATTTACAGTACCTCTAGGTCATTATTTCCCCTGACTCCACTGAAAATACCCTGGGACACTATTTACGGCTGACTTCTGAGTTACCTCACAGGATCGGTTTACAAAATGGAGACTTCACCATGTGAAAGTCATTATTTTGTTTAGCGCAACTTGCCATGTTAAGTGTTTTTTCTTTTTCTTTTTCTTTTCTTTCTTTTTTAGCATTTGCCACTTCAATCCAAACACTGCCTTGGCTAGTGGTGTTAGTTATGAGAAGTCTGGAAGCTCAGATGTGAAGAAATGCTTTATATCTCCCTTGCGCCAAGCTCTCAATATTAACCGGAGCTAATCCATAGCATCAAAAATGCTGATGGGAAAAATAACAGGAGAATAAAAGGATTTTTTTTTCTTTTTCAAAACAAAAAGAAAAACTTCTTGTGAAATTAAAAATGTGCACAATAACCTAATGGAGGTCTTTAAATAATCAGAGGATGCTGGGTTGTAATATCAAGATCATGCTAATTGAGGCTATGAAGGGGAAAGTCCCCAAGTTTGTACAGAGAATAGTTGTGGTCTGGGACTAACTTCAGAGCTACCCTTCTTAATAGTAAAAATGACTCTGTTGCTGTTCCAACTAAAAATCAATGTGGCTCACAATTTTAATAAGGAACATGAATCTGAAAACGTGTTTAGTATCAGGTTATATAAACACACCCTAATGAGATACCATAAAATCCATCACATTAAAGGCTGGTTTCCTGCAAGGTATATTAGCTAAAAATGCTCCATATATTAGGTCAGTATACAACAGTACACATAATAAAGCAGCTCTGTCAAGATAAGATGCATGTTTGCCCCTTAAAACTGTTATGTTTTGCACATTTTATAAGGTTCCTTGAATACATGAATAAGATAAGTTATTCCCATCTCTTTCTTAAGCAATCTCAGAAATGGCTATGACCTGAAATTGGAATTCTTGTAAACACCCATCCGAAGAAAATGCGTGCAGCTCTGTCTTAAAGAGACGGTACATGTTTAATTATCCCAACTTCTTCTAGCAGAATACTATTAACATGCACATTAGCATCATCTCATTGGTTCTTCCTGCTGCTCCACCTTAGGGGCGGCAGTGGGAGCTAATCTTATTGCTCCCATGCGCATAATAATGAAATTTGGTCTTGTCTCAAGGCAGCTTCTTTGGTCTAAAGTACAGCTGGAGACATTATTGTTCTGGAACATTTTTGACCGATTCATTGTAAAAGATAAAGAAATAAAATAAAATATAGTCCCAAACAACAATTGTGAGACATATTGTTTTATTTTGAGTATCAAATACTGAGCAATTGAAGGTGCAAATGACTCCATGTTTGAATAAATTCATAAGTGGAGTCTGAATTCTTAGATAACCTATATCTGCTTATTTACCAATAAGCACACCCCTCCTATAAACCCCAGACAATCAGTGTCTATCTATGAAAGTTCTATTTCTGAATGCTTCATTCAGCTGTGTACAGATGGGATTAAAAATAAGGCAAAACCATAGAAAGAGCCCTTTGCTCATGTCTTTTTTCATTCATTTTCCAAGAAACAAGGACAAGATCTCACGGAATATATAATACCCTTGCCTTTTTGCATGCAATGTTGGGGAGCTTTAATAACAATAATAAAAAAAAACAGTGCATACAATGTACACACACAAAAATACATGTGAATTCAAGGCTACTGAATTAAGGGAGGTTGTTCCAACATTTCCCCCACTGTACATTATTTGTATTCAAGGTTTTTGAAATGACATTGTAATCTGATGATGCACCAGCCTATTATATTGTCTAGCAGGACAAATATCCTTGCGTTTTCTCTGTAGAACTAACACAATTTTTCCATGTCAGAGGTGCATAATATCCTGGCGGTCATAAGGAATGATGCTATTAATCCTCTTGGGCAATCTCCAGGTCTGATTATTAGGGAAATAAATTTGCATGCTGCATATGAGCTAGGTGAATCACCGAGAGCACAAATTATATTTCCTGACAGCAAGTTAGAGAATGGAGCTGTGTCGCTTTTTTTTTTTTTTTATCTTTTCCCCCCTCTGAAAGCTATAGAATTTCAATTCATTACATGAGATTGGTTAGAATTCAAGTCTCTTTTTAAGTTGATATTAAGTTGAGTCTGTTATCTCTGCGAAGGCTGGTAGGTTCCCCAGAGTATCCACCTAATCACTACTTAAAAAAATCGAAACGTATAGTTAGTGTCATGATTTAGGTACCAGAGCTACTTTATTTATCAGCACAGAGTGAGATAATTTCAATTTGAGCCTCCATAGCCCTCATGAATTTAACTGACTTGAAAGCTTTTCACCCCAACTCCCTTTCTCCCTCCCCCTTTGTTGCATATTGTAATATTAGTTATTCTGGGCACCTTCCCTGCTGCCAGCCAAGCCTTGTACTAGGATCCTTCCTCTATTGTAAGGACCTGTTTCTAGCCAAGCTTGTGCAAAACATCCCCTAGTTTCTCTTTCCACATTTGACTGCCTCCTCTCTGCCAGCAGTACTGCCAGGCGTGTCTGCATTCAATATCCATGATGAATGTATTTTTATTATTTCTAGGGGTTGGCATCAGAGAAACCTTTTTGCATTATTAAATTTGAGCAGGGAGAATGATAGCAAAGAAGAGCATAATAAATTGCTTTATGTCCTAATGTATTAATTAAACAGACATTTATTATAATGGTTATTTTATAGACCCATTGTAAAAATGTATGATTGTGTGCTGATACTCTTAGCTGGAGCCACATGTGGCAACTTGGGCGAATGGGTTGTGTCGTCTGTCAGCTTGGAAAGCATTCACCGGGTCTAGTCTGCAAATTCACAAGGAAGCAGAGAACCTCGCTGAGCCATGGGTTTGGTGAAATAGAATTGCAGTGGCCAGCACTCAAGAAAGTGAAGAATCCTTTCGTTATTATGATTGTGGTTATGGGTAAAAAGAAAAATATAGCACTTTACAGTTTTTAAAGTATATTTACAGAAAAAAGCGCCACAAAAAGGAAACAGGTTATGGAGGGTTCCTTCAATTTTTAAAATGTGTATCATTACCATTGTTTGGAACAGAAATTTGTGTACGCTACGGAATAATCAGAATAATGGCAGATCCTAGAGGTGGATGATTTTGCACTATGTAAGATCTAAGTGTGTTGGATTATGTTTATCATCCAGAGCAAACTGAAAGCAGCACAGCACACAGGGGTCTAGGATGGCTTTGCGCTCACTTGTCAGAGAAACAGTCGTCTCTGCACTTTGGGTCTTCACAGTGGGTCATCTACCATTTTGCCAAACATAAAATAAAATAGAACAAAATAAAATAATAAAATAAAATAGGCCCTAGCAAGTTCTTCCTTCACTTTGCTTCTCCATATAATCAAAATGGTTTGGGGGCGATCGTTATCAGAACAGAGGTACCTTTGAATCACAGGTGTGCTTTATAGCCACATGGCTTGGATTCGGCATAGTCAAGAACTATTTCCTACATTGAAGAAAAGGAAAGGATTCTTTCAGTTGGAAAGAATTCAGAGAATGTCCATGGGGAGGGATGATGGGGGCCTCTGGGGCTGCTTCCTGTACCTCACCAGAAGCAAGGGAGCTATTTTTGGCTCCTGACGGCAGGGCTTCTCCGTGTGTTGATTTTAATTCCTCACTAAGACCAGGCACTGAGGCTGATAGTAGAGGTGATATGTAACATGGTCATTAAAGTGCCTGAGTTTAGAATCTGAAACCATTTACTGCAACTAAAGCAAACGAAATCTGTGCCCAACACCATCCTGGACTCCCCTGCCCAGGAATTCCATATGCTAGCTGGCTGCAAAGGTGTCGGAATGATTAGGAAAATGGAAAGATGGAGAAGGAACAACCTTGGGGGATGCTGGTTGTTGAATCCTGGTGAAAGGCCTTGAACCTAGCCGGTGGCCATCCGTGAAAAAGGACTGCAGAGGCCATGCAAGGTGCAGCAGTGAACGGGTAGCTAAACCCCACATAATCCAGGAAAATGCTCCTCCCGCAGCGTGGAGTCAAAACACTCATTCATTTCAGTGAAAACATATCAGTTTGACAAGTACTTTCGTTTTTCGATGATGAGAGAATCTGAGTGATTTGTGTTGGCTACCTTAGTACCAGTTGTTCAGATGCTGTATCTGGGTTAGAGGTGAATTTCCACTCCCAAATGCCAGGCATCCTTCTAGGCACCTTGTTTATGTTCTTTTCCATGGTCCACAGCACGGCTCTCCAGGAGAAGGAGGCGAGGTTTACTGCAGATGTGAGAACACTGAGGTCTGAGCAGTTAAGTCAATACCCAGGCTCACTGATATCCAAATATGATCTGATGCCCAAAGGCCCTTGCTTTTATTTTTGGGTTAACTTTTCTCCTAGAGAGAGGGAGAGAATGATGGGAAGAAGATGGGTGGAGGAGGAGGGAGAGAGAAAAAGAGATGGAGGTGAGAAAAAAGGAGTGGAAGAGGGGAAAGAGAAATGGGAAAAAGAGGAGGGAAAGAGTGAGGGAGGAAGAGGTAGAGAAGGAGAAAGACTCAAAACAAAGAACACTGGAGTCTTCAAATGAAAGGAAAAAGAAGGCAAATGTGATCTTAAATATCCCAGTTTTTTTTCCATTCCGTAGCTCCAAACTTGAGACAGCATGCTGTCATAACATCGGCAGCCTCACTTGTAAACCACTTGTATTTACTCTCGAGAGTTAAAGGAAGGATTTGGATGGTACATGACTTCTGATCACTGTCTTTGTCAGGATATTTATCAGGGTCTAGAGGTAGTAAGGCCTCATGCCTCAGCTTTATGCTCCTTGGAGTCAGACAGAAATTAGATGTAAATTAAATCTTGATCATTTACTAGCTGTAGTGTCCTAGAGCAGGCCATTTAATCTCTTTGAGTGTTCAATTATTGTTATTGTTGTTATTAATATTATTACACATAATAGACTCAATTGTAAAACTTCATGAAGCACAGTAAATTCTCTCAGGTCTCTGGTCAAAATGCAAATGTGCGTAGTTTAAACCATAAACCAGGCAGAATCCAATCTGATGTCATTATCCACCCAGCATAGAAACAGGACACTGATTGGCTGGGCCCAAGACGCTGAGCATAAAACCAAAAGCTGTAAGTGGTGGTGATTAGTCTAGCGCTCCGTGATTGTGAGGAACTTGATAACGTGTGTGATTATAATAAAACTAATTTACATGCCTTACATTTGTCTTGGTCTATGCAGTGAACAAAAATGTTTAGTCGAATGTTTCCTCTTGTGTCTCATAATTACCACCAGAGATAAATAATACTTTGATTGATATTTTGTAGATGTGGAGACTGAAGATTGGAAATGACCTGCCCTATTGCCACAGATACATAATAGAACAGGTCCTGAGATTCAAGTTTTTGGCTTCTTGTGGTGCTCTTTTGGGGACTGAAATTCTGGATTTTGAATCTAAATCAAAGTGTTTCAAAAAGAGAATGGAATGTTTGCTACCATGTTGTTCTTCTGCCAGCTCACGTGGGACAGATGAGTTGACTTATGTGTCTTTAAAAATTTCACAGTTATAACAAGACTAATACCACTTACATTTACGTAGGGCTTGGCCGGTGATAGCATCTTTGTCCTAGCTTTTTGGGATTTTGCTCAGGGCCCTGGCATCCACCAGGGAGATGGCAGTCTACTGTTAGCTTCTGTGCAGTGACCTATCATGACAAAAAAGAAATTTCACACAGCCCAAGCAACTGACAAAACAGTTCACCTTTCAGGGAAAATGTAATATTTTCTGATAAGCAGCTTATGCTAGTTTTCTTAGCAAATAGCCTAGAAGCATTTCTGTCGGTGGCATTTCTAGATGCGATAAGTTGAAGGGAACCCCTCTCACCATGCCATAGTTAGGCAGGCCCTTTTCGTTCAGGGACAGCTGTTTGGAAAGATGTAAACAGGCGGCAATTTGAAAATGATATAAAATAATTGATCACAGAGACAGCCCAGAGCACGCATTGTTAACAGAAACACATGTTCCTGTTTATGGAGTTGTGAACAGAGATGTGTGTATTTATTGCGGGAGATGGAGGCCAAGGCCTGAGGCAAGATTAGGTCAAAGCCTTGTCTCTTTTGCACATGGCCATGCATAAAAGTGGTACACACTTTTAGCAGCAATGTTCTCCGATGTATGTTCAAAAACAAGAGAACAAGGGGCTAGGTATTCTCATTCTGGGCTTCCTTTGCTCATCACAGCATCAGAATGAGGTGAGATTACTGTCATTGTGCAGATGACAAATTGAGGACCAGGAAAGTTTAGTAGGTTACCTTACATTAGGAAGCTAAGAGCCAAATCACGATTCCACCAATTGGCTCCAAAGCCCAGGGTCTCCACCATACAGCTCTTTACCTGGAAGTGAAAAAAAAAAAAAATGAGCCATGTGTGCAGACCTTGCCGAGTGTCTGCCTGCTCTGATACAAACCTGGAGTTGGACTGCATGTGTCAGGCTGCTCCACGGCTAAGCAGTTTTGCTATCGGGCCCCTCTGTACTTACCCCTGTATACAAAGCAAACTGGAGGAGCTGCCATATCTGAGCGCCAAGGGCCTGGTCAGATTCTGTTAGAAGATGAAGATGATTCCTTGGGAAAATTTCCAAGTGACTTACAGACTTTGCATTGCAAAGAACACTACCGAGTCTACAGTTTGCTTTCATAAATTTGGTTGCAGGCTATTTTGAGGGAAAAGGCATCCCGTCCTCCCGTTGCAGGTATTCAGGAACTATTAGACCACATTTTAAAATGAATTGTGTGCACTGATGTTAGAGAAGGTTAGACTCTCTGAGCTGCCACCAGTGACATATGACTATGGTGACAGTCAGTCAGCGGTATTCAAACTGAATTAATCAGAAAACACAGCCTACTTCAATGTGACGTTTAGAGGAAGGAGGAATAGCTACTTATTTACCAAAGGGATGTCACTGAACCATCTTTCTATCTGGAGATAGCCTATGGCTACATAATCCTTTCAAACCAGCAGTAGAGCAATAAACTACACCGGGAGCCAGGTCTTTCAGGCCGGTTCCCTCTTGTTCTCTCGTCTCATTCCTCAAGCTGGCCCTGGTTATTTTATTTTTGGCAAGGCCACAAGATGAACTGGGGGAGGAATGCGTGGGTTCGGATACCTTCTATGGGGACTGCAGGGACACAGAGAGCCTTTGAAGAGAGCAGTGTTTTCTCTGATCATTCTAGAAAGTGAACACGTGTACGTATCAGCACCCTGGAAAGAAGGAAATATGGTAATAGCGGTGATAGTGGTACCTTAATTTCACAAATATGTAATGCTAATTATGTAAACAGTGGAGAACTCTGAAATCTCTTCATCATGCATGTCATACAATGGAAATATTATGCAGCCTAACTCGACATTATACAGTAATAATGTTATTTCACATTGGCTAGTTGACAAGCGCAGGCCAATGCTGTCTATCAAACAAAACTGTTGTGCCAGATTGTGTCTTGGCGATAAGAAGAAGAGCCACTTGGAGCCTGTTTCTGTATTAATCAAGGCATCAGGCTCCTTCAGACACATCCTTTCCTAAAACATTTTCAAATCTTTTAGTTACCAGGTGTCTGAGTCAGCTGGGGCTGCCACAACCAAGTACCCTAGGTGGGGTGACTTACACAACAGCAGTTTATTTTGTCACAGTTCTGGGGGCTGGAAGTCTGAGGTCAGGTTCGGCTGAGGGCCCATTTCTGACCTATAGATGACCACTTTCTCTCTGTGTCCTCACATGGCAGACAGGAAGAGGATGTGACCTCATCTAAACCCAATTATCTTACAAAGCCACTTCTCCCTATACCACCTGATCAAAGGTCAGGACAATCCAGTCCTTCATAATACATTATAGCTGGATAGTCACTGCTGATCCTCAATGCTCCTTTGCTCACAACACTTTTATTTTTAGCTTCATGTTAAATATATTTTAATGAGTTTCTGGAGTTGGTTTGCATTTTTCCTGTGAGTTTGGGAAACCATCTTGCTTTAACTCCCTAAATTGTAGTGGCTGCTTACACTTAGATGCAGGAGGTAGATACTACACGTTTGCCTTGAAGGGAAGAAAACAACTTTGCACGGAGGTACGGTCAGACTTGGTAAAGACTCCGGGAGTGATTATGAGATGACGCTTGTCCCCGGAACAAAATCCTTACTTTGCTAGTAGAACAGACCCCAAATCACGTGTACTTTCACAAGTCACTATTCTTCTTTTCTACTTAATGTTTAATATACACTTTTTTAACCTTACTGTAATAGTCACAGTAGAATACGAGTATCCAAGTCTCAGCACAGAAAGATCTAGGATCCCAGTCTGAATCTAAACTTCATGGGAATGATACCTGCTGGACATGTCCTGAGCACAACACCAATGGTTTTCTTCCTGTAGTTACTGTGGGACTATGTAAGATGAGTTGTTGATCTATAACGCTTTCGTGCCTTAGGTGATAACTTGTTTAAATGGAAATCGAAGGTGAAATTCTGTTTTCCATCTTCTTCTGTTGGGAAGAATAGATGAAAAACCTGAGAGTCTTATACCACAGAAGTAGAGATTATTGAGTAATTACCAGCCAGGACTGACCTGTTGAAATCTTGGTGAAACTTGATGGCTGAGTCTACACAGCAGAAAGTGAAGAGGATATTTGGTAATTATTATTTAATTTGAGCAATCTTTGCCAAAAGGTTCTTTTACAATTAATTAGTCTTAATTTATATACAATTTCATAAGTGGAACCCCAAGTATCACCTCAGGTGAAAAATACATTACCAATAATGATACTGTATAAAGAAATGGCATAGTGGAAATCTATGATAAGGCACAAATAGTTATCCAAAACCAAAACAAAGCAGTTCTTAGAGCTCAGAATACCAGTCCCACACACCTAAATTTCTTTTTTTCTTTCTCTCTTTTTTTTTTTTGCCGGGGCTGGGTTTGAACCCACCACCTCCGGCATATGGGGCCAGCGCCCTACTCCTTTGAGCTACAGGCACGGCCCCTAAATTTCTCTCTCTCTCTTTGGTGAGAAAGAAAAACCATTTCAATACCTATGTAGAAAGAGTAACTTAATAAAATGTTTCAGTTGATGTAGATTAGCTTTGTTATGTGAGTTGAACCTAGAAAATACCACCAAGTAAACTCCAAGATTCATTGAGGAATTTCTTCCACAAATTTGTAACACAAATACAGAAGACCTATGGTCTGATTCGGAGGCAGTGCCAGGATGGAGAATAATGCACTCTTATTGCATCTGTTCCCTTATATACACATTAATTCAGCTCAATTCATGCCAATGACCAATGGAGTACACGTGTATGTGACACCTACTCTGTCCCAGCCACTGTGCTGTCTGGGTAATGAGGTCCTATTAGATGGCAAATGCTTTGCAGGGGGGAACCACGTCTGAATAGACATCGTATTTCTGATCCCTACCAATAATGTTCAAGTGTGAAAACGTGCACTGTGTTTGAGGTCTGCAACAGGACAGGGCTGGATAATGAGTGCTAGGGATGTAAGACAGAGACCTGATCATGAAGGGCCTTGAACGCAGTCAAGAGAGTCTCAGACAATAATGGTGTAGAGACCAGAGAATATTCCTGTGATATAGACTTCAAACCACATGATATTCATGCCGTTATCCAGTGCGATGGTCAGCATTTTTTTCTTTTTTGTAAAGAATGAGATAGTAATTTCTGCTTTGAGGGTAACAGGCTCTCTAGTGCAGCTCCTCAGCTCTCAGACATGGTAGCAAGGAAGGCTACCTTGTCACGGACAGTAAGTAAACAAATTGATTAGACCGGATTTAGCCATAGTTTGACAACTTCTGATCTAATTTGATGCTTGCTGTTTATTTTTTTCTGAAAAAAAGACCATTTGACTGAAGTCTTCTGAATAGCAAGAGCAGTTCTTAATGAATAATGTCATTCGTGTTCTGGATCACACACACTATATGTGGATCGAAAAAAATAAACGACGATATAACTCAGAAGTCACTGCACCTTATTTGTAATGCTCAAGTTGAATTATAGCTGTATGGATTGAGTGGTGAGTGAGTACTGCAATGATCCTATCGAAAATAATGTTCAAACAAAACAATTGAATTGCAGTGACCCTGTTAGACTAATTTAAAGTCAAAATATCAAGAAACCACTCAATTCTTTCTAAGAGATTTGCTTCCACTGCCAGATGACCCTGAGTATGAAGATGAGGACAAGCTGAGTTCTTTGATCTATGCCATGTTTCCTCCAATTAGGATTTGAATCATACCAGGTTCCCATTTAGATTCTAATACAATTCTTCTATTAGAATCCTCCTGTCATTCCTTCTCAGACTGTACTGGACCCTGGACTGTGTATAATTTAAAAAGTAACCCAACCATTGCCAAGTGTTTATTGGGCTGAGTTTTGGCCTTCAGAATTGAAACAATAAACATTTAGAACTTTACCTCCTTCCAAATATGTCACAAGACTTTTGTACATTTGAAAATGTGGTGGTGGTTGGTCGTGGCCCTTTGAGTGAGCAACGAGTAAGTGACATTTCCTTTGCTTTGTCTTTTCCACTGGCTTCCTGAGTTTCTTTTCTGCCCAGGGGGGATGTTTCTCTCCACGGTAGTTTTTGAGTATTTGAATGGTAGATCACACACCTTTAAGGCTGTTATTTTCAAGTTTTAATAATATTTTGCAACTCACTTCCTGTTTCTTAGCTGCCAACCTTGCCAAAAGCATTCCTTGTCAGGTACTAATTTGGGTGACGTGAAGACCACTTGATCTAAATTTTTGGTGGGTAATTACTGAGTCAGAAGTGAGTAATTTTTTGATATCCAGTGGCAGTCAGAAAGGTGGGTATTTCACTAACCACTCATTAGAGATTCTCCAATAGTGAAATGTCCTGAATTTTGCACTGTTTGCAGACAGAAGAAAAATCTGACTGCTCAAACGAAAAGTAACTTCCTGCTTATTTTGGCAGCACTTACAGGGTGTATTTAAATTTTTTATCATGAACCTACTCCAGAGTTTCATTGTATCTGCGATATTCATTTTGTATTGATCAAAGTCTCATGCAATGCCTTTCTCATTTTTTTAACATTATTGATATCTTACATTTAATTTAGAAAATAGTTGATGATATTTCAGTTATTAAGGATTTAGGAAACACTAGAAATCCTTCTTAGAAAATTTTAGTACCTGTGAATAAAGAACATCAGCCTTTCTCTATAACTACTGGTTTTCTCATGTAATACTTTTGTTTAGATACTTTTTGGCTTTCTCAAACTGTCGATTTTATTTTTTGCACCAGAAGAAATAAGTAATAAAGATGTTTCTGGTGAGAAATGAAACTTATCCCTGAACTTTGAAACAAGATTATATATCCATTCATTAGAAGCAGTGAAAGCATAGATGACATTATTGTTTTAGGAAATTTCCACTTTTAGTAACAAACGTGAACATATCCATATATCACGTTCTTGAACTGCAAACAAAATTGAAACTGACATTGCATACACTTACATATTTTTCCTTTCATATTGTTCTATGATTTGATCACAACTTTTTGTTATAATTAGACAGAATGCATATTATAAAGTTACCTATTTATCATTCAGTTGTATTAGTTGAGAGACTATGCCCAAATATCAAGATTAAAAGTGAAAAAAAAAATTAAGTGATTTGGGTAAATCATTGAGGAAATATTGAACTGATTTGGTAAATGCTGTATTAGTTTTCCATGGCTGCTATCATAAATTACCACAAACTATGTGGTTCAAAATGACATAAATTTATGCATTCACAGTTCTGGAGGCCAGAAGTAAAACAATACATATTACTAGGCCTAAATCAAGATGTCAGCAAGGCTGTGTTCTTGTTGGATCCTCTAGGGAAAAATTTGTTCTTGCCTCTTCCGTCCTTTGGCGGCTGCCCGCATTCCTTGGCTCGTGCTTGCATCACTGCAGTCTCTGCCTTTGTGGCCTTCTGCATTTGTTTTTCTGTGCATACGTGTGTGTGTGAGTATGTGCAAAATCTCCCACTGCCTCCCTCTCTTAAGAGACTTAAGGCTCATCTAGATAATCCAGGGCAATCTCTTCACCTCATCAAGATCTTCAATTTAGTCATATCTGCAAAGACACCCCCCTCCCCTTTTTCCATATAAGGCATCTCACAGGAACCAGTATTAGGATGCTGACATTTGGGCACTTTTTTCAGCCAACCACAAGTGCTTATTGAATATAGGGACTGCACAAGATAACATATGATCTACATCAGTGGTTCTCAACCTGTGTGTCACGACCCCTTTGGAGGTCGAACGACCCTTTCACAAAGGTCGCCTAAATATATCCTGCATATCAGATATTTACATTATGATTCATAACAGTAGCAAAGTTACAGTTATGAAGTAGCAATGAAAATAATTTCAAGGTTGGGGGTCACCACAACATGAAGAACTATATTAAAGGTTCGTAGCATTAGAAAGGTTGAGAACCACTGAACTACATCATAATTGAGGCACAACTTTTACAGGGGTTTAGAGAAAATAAAATTCATAACTACTTGAAAGTAACTGGGATTATTGAGGAAAGGAAAGTGTGATCTATGCTGGGTACATTCTGGGTTTCATAATAGGTATAGGTTTTAAGGCAAGAATAGGGTAGAGAGAAGTTTCTAATGCATGGAAGATTAGGACAGAAGCCACAGCAGATCAGTTTGTCAGGTAGATTGCAGGACCAGGTTAGAATCTTGAGTTCTGAAACCATATTCTTGGATTTATTTCTTTCATTCTACCTTTTCCCAGCTTTATACCTTTGATTGCTTTGTATTTCAAGTATTTTATATTTAATGGAGATAATAGTAACTAACTCATAGTTTTTTGGTATAATATTTAAAAATGTACTTAGAATGGAATTTTCATATAGTAAAATATAAGTTACCATTGTCATCCCTAAATATCTAATTTTTTTTTTATTTCTCACGTTTACTGATTGTCTCAATTCCCTTCAGAAGTAGATAGAGGTGCAATTCTTCTATGAGTTACCAAAAGGACTTAAAATTTATCAAATAAATACTTATCTTTTTTGATCACAGTCCAGCTTTATACAGCACTAGACAAATTATGATGAGTTTCCACTCTAAGGTTTTTACCTGCAGATCTTTCCATAGGGGTGGATAGGAATTACTATCTTTTTAGCAATTCGAAGATGTACATTCTTTCACTGTTAGGTTATGTCTCATAATTACTAAAAGAGGCTTAATTGGAAGAAGGGGTGTTTTGCTAGTAGTACATAAAACAATGGCAAATTTTACAACCCATGGAAACTTAGACTTGATGAAATATGGGTGTAGTGTCATGTTGTAGGTGAGGAAACTGACACATTATGTGCTTTGTACTGAAGATGAGTTAAAGAGCTAACTTGAGGGATGTCCTTCAAATTCTAACTCAGTCTTATCTTTTCTCTCCCAGAGAGGAGGAGCCTCTGTAATGGCCTCTTTGGAAGTCCCTCATGCTGGGAAGAGATGGTGTGGTATAGTGAAAAGAAAATATGCGCTTCACAGTTGCATGGAACAAAGTTCATATCCAGGTTCTGCTACCGGTTTAACCCTGAGCAAGTTGCATGTCCTCTTTGAGCCGTAGTTCACCCATTAGTTAAAGGATATTGATAACACACTTCTCACAAGGTCATACTAAAAATGTCGTCAGGTTCCTGCAGAAACAGAAGGGCTCACTTAACGTTCTATCTGCTCCTTCATGTTTCCTGTCGGTCTTGGATCCTTGTGACTAGTTCTGGCCAATGGGCCATGTGTACCAGTCCGGACCATCATGTGCTGCCCTCTGTGTGCCTCACCCCCTGAGAATCCAAGTGATTGTTTGCTCTGAAAGCGGAACATCCTTCTGAATTTCTAAATAAATTGGGGGAATAGCCCCCACCCGACTCTTGGACATTCTCATGAGATAGATCTGGAGTAAGAAGTGGCTCTGTGATCTGTTAGGCTGCTGAGATATGGGATTATTTATTACCAGAACATGACATAGATGTATTCATTTTCCATGGCCCCAGAATAATTTGCCACAAACATAGCAGTTTAAAACAACACATGTTTATTATCTTGTGATTTCTGCTGATCAGGTGCCCAGGTTGGTGTGGCTGGATTCTCGGCTAAAGTTCTCACAGAGCTGAAGTCAGGTATCAGCTCAGACAGCATCTCTCACCTGGGGTTAAGGGTCTTCTTCCAAGCTACTGCTTGTTGAGAGAATTCATTTCCTTGTGCATAAGGAGTGGGGTCCCATTCTCCTTGGCTGGCTTCGCTGAGCTCCTAGAGGCCATCTGTGTTCTTTGCCACTCAACTCCTTTCACCACCAAGCCTACAACTGAGCACTACATTCTTTACATGTTTTGAATCTCTGATTTCCTCTTCTTCAACCAAATAGAGAAAAGAGTCTGCTTTATAAGATCTCGTGATCAGTTCAGAGCCCCATAGATAATCTCTATGTCACAATAGCACATCTTAATTTACAGAGTATCCAACACACAATTGGTGCTTAATAAATATTAATTTTTCTCACCATCACATTCTGATTGGGCATTTATGTGCATACTATTTAAGGATATATTTTATTTATAATTGTTTAAATAAGACAATGTTACACAAACACATCATCCCTTTAAGACCTGTGAAGAGTCTTCATATCTTTATCCCCTGCTCAGAGCAAAAGAAGCACTATGATCAGTCTGATGAAAGTGATACCAAACTATTTTCTATTATCGAAATACATAATCATGATCAGAACAAAACAGGGAGTGTGACTTCTTGTAGGTGCATGTGTGTGATTTTACCTAAGTCACATTATAGTAAAAGATATGTCTAAAAACATTTTTTTTTTTTTTTGCTGGAGAACAAGTCTTCTAGCTATTTCCATATTAAAGTGTATAGAACACATCTTAGTCTACAGTTATTGCATCACATTCCATCAAAGTCTATTTAGGACTTCCCCTGGTAGATACTTAAGCTGATTCAAACCAACTTCCACAAATAACTCCACAATAAACCCTCACATGTATATCTCTTGTAGATATGTACAAAACATTCTTGAAAAAGGGTTTGATGGGCTAAAATAGATGATGTTTTAGGGTGTGGCCAGTGTTGCAAAATCGATCTCCTCCAAAGTTCCTGTGATGTTGTTAACTACCACCAACAGTGTAGAGATGCACCTGTTTCCATATACCCTTACTGATACTTCATGGTGATCAAAGTTTTTAATTTCTTGCAATTTTACGTATTCATAGGATCTCTTACTATGGTTTGAGAACCATTCATTGATAATGTTGGGGATTCTTATTTATTATTTTTTTACATTTACATTTTACATTTAGATTCCAGATAACTTACAAGGCATCGAGCTATATATTCTGTGCAGTGTTACGACATGCAGCCTCTATCTTAAGTGGTGTAAATTCCTTATTACTTACATCTTTACTCTTTCTTAAGGTCTGAGAAGGAGTCATTTCTCTGGCTGTTCTTTTTTATGTCCTTGGGCTTTCTTTGTAGTCATCATCATCTTGGAATGTTTTAGATGGGAGATAGGAAAAAAGAGGGGGGATGAGAGATAATAAATTAGAAATATTAAAAATAAAACATGACTTACTGCCCTCCACTTTAGATAAGTCTGATAATATTAATCACCAACTGCACTCATGTCCATGTGCAAGGGGCTTTGTAAAGAGTGCTAGAATAGCAAGCCCAGGACAATAGTTTAAGACTACAAGGGTGGGAATAACTTTTTTTTAAAATGTGCATCAAAGGCAGCATTGGCTGGTCCAATGCTAGCATATTTTTTGCTGTCTTCTACTAATAAAACACTTCTAGTGAATATGGAATTAATGGGAGAAATATTGATTTTGGTTGTTAATTTGATTTCAAAAATTGGTTTCCTGCAATCTTGCTGGAATAAATCTAAGACATATCTGTTTATCCATTTATTGCTATTAAAATAGCAATTCTGGAAAATATTATCTGGTATTAATCTGGTGAATAGTGTTATAAATGCCAGAGTTTATGTTTATTACACTTATTAAACTGGCCCTGATATCTCATAAAAATAAAATAAATGGCAGGCTTAGAAATTTAATACTTTGTATAATTCTTCAAATCTTTAATATTCTGTTTATTAAGTTTTTATTGAAATACAATACAGGGAGGACAGAGTGAGTAGAGTTTCAGAGCTATGCAACAGCTGAGCTCTAGCATTCCTAGAAGAAAAAAATTGTCATAGTTCTAGTTATTTTTTTTGAAAACATTCTTAGACTCACTAAAGTTCTTCATGTTCCTGAGAATATGCTTTTAAGAACCAGGAGAGAGAAGTCCCCTTTTCTATTGGGAAGTGCTTTCATTGAAGGAAAAGGGTGATCTTAGAGACTTGCCACTCATGCAGAGCTGATTGCATTTGCCACTGTAACCTCCATAGGGACAGAAACAACCTTAGCCATGAGAAAGAGGGGCAAGGAAGCAAAACGTGGTAGGGCTTACAGAAGCACACAGGCAGAGATATGAACCTGGGGAACTCCTAGGGGAGAAAAATTACACAGGATTTTGCACCATCACCCTTCACCAAATAACAATAGTGTCAAGGACAGGATACTTCCCTTGCTATGCATCACTAGGGGCAGAAAGTAGCGAAACTGAAATTAAGGTTTAGAGGAGAAAACTTAGGGAAGCTTAGTTAATTTCAGCAAATAGGAATGCACTCATGTATATGTGCATTCCTATTTGCTTTTGCCTAATGCAATGGACTGAATGTTTGTATTCCCCTAAAATTCATGTATTAAAGCTCTAAGCCTCCAATGTGATGGCGGTAGGAGGTGGTGCCTTTGGAAAGTGATTAGGTCATGAGGGTAAAGTCCTTACAGATGGGACTAGTGCCTTTATAAAAGAGATCCCAGAATGGCTATCTTACCCTCTTGTGACCACGTGAGGATGACATGACCTGATCGCAATCTGCAACCTGGAATAGGGCCTTCACCAGAGCCTGACCATGGCGGTACCCTGATCTGAGACTTCTCAGTCTCTAGAAATGTGAGAAATAAATTTCCGTTGCTTATAAGCCACTCAGTCCATGGTGATTTTTTATAATTCTGCAAACCATTTGAGACTCGTGGGGTATAATGAATCAGCAGCTTTCTTACTAAGACTTAGGAGGAACTTTTTCTCTCACGGAATCGAGCCTTTTTGCGAATTGCTTGTCTCCTTTGTATCTGCTTTCACAACTAGACAGTGGCAATATTGATGATTTTTAAAATTTCCCTGGAGTGTTAAAGCAACTAATTATGGTAAAGTGCTTTGAGATTTTTCAAAGTAAAACAAGGTATTGTTACAGCAATACTAAAGTATTCCATAGGCACCTCAAACCTGAATGGTCACATTTTTTATGTCAATCTACATGTCAATTATAATCTAGACAGAATAGTAAGGGGTAGAATCAGCATTCCAGGTAATTGCTTACATAGCACCAATTGAGAAATTCTAGAAATAACCCCACTGCCTATGACCGGGAATAGAGGTTACACAGTTTTTTTAGTAGAAGAAGTAATTGAACCCATGAGGAAAAAACCCCCCAAACCAAGACCTTCATTAAGAGAAAGAATACAGAACTAGAACAGTTAGTGATGAACCTAGAATCTATCAGCAGTCAGCATATTTTTTTACATAAAAGGCCAGACAGGAAATACTTCAGGCTCTGCAGCAAATATACAATCCTGCTATTTTGGCACAAAAACACACATAAGACAATGAATAAACAAATGCCACTGTGTTCCAATAAAACTTTATTTGCCCAAACAGTTGATAAGTAGGGTTTGGCTTGTGGGTCATAGTTTGCTGACTCCTGCTCCAAACTGAAAGTGTTCTGAGGTTGAAGGCCCTATGTTACCCATGGTTGTGTCTCTACTAACCTATGTGACTTATACAGAGCAGAGGAATAATCAGATTCATCGAGTGAGTGTTGTCTTTCCTTGTTTACTCATTCAAATTAAATCTTGTGTTCAGATCCTATTTCGATTCATTTATTGTGTGATACCTGAAATGTATCAGGCTTTGGGGTATTTTATCTGACACCTTTCATTGTTTTTCTTCTTGGCCTTGTCCTTCTTTAACTTCATCTCATTTTTTGTTTTGTTTTTCCCAGTGGCTTCTGTTTAGTTGCTTATTTTGACTGTCAGAAACTCCTCAGCAGGGACTGCAAGTACAATAAACATATGTGACAAAAAAACAATGAGCATTTCTATATGAATTTGCATTTTATATATATTTACTTTACCCAAACTTATTCTTTAGATGAGACATTTTTCTCTAATATGCATTCTACACCATGCCAGTCCTGCAAAACACTTCTTGATAAAAAGATGATTTGTTGATCAAAAACCCTTGGGAAATGATGTATTCTGTCCATTTGAGAGTCAAACTGTAAAGGTGCTGTGATTTGCAGTAAAGAATCTATTTTAATCTGTTTAGGCTGCTGTAATAAAAGTACCAGAGACTGGGTGGCTTAAGTAACAGAAATTTATTCCTCATGGTTCTGAAGACTGAGAAGTCCCAGATCAAGGTGTCAGCTGGTGAGGACCTTCTTCCTGCATCTTCACATGGGGACATGAGGTAGCAGGACAAAGAGATAGAGAGAGAGACTGTCTCTTGTGTCTTCTCTTATAAGGGCATTATTGCATTTATAAAGGCTCCACCCTCATGACCTATTTTCCAAAGCCCTTTCCTTCAAATACCATCACCTTGAGAACTAGGGCTTCAGCATATAAATTTGGAGTAGGGGCCCAAACCATCCATAGCAAAATCCAAGAATTCTGACAACAGTTGTTTGAGTCTCTCCTGCAATGTCCATATACAAACACCAGCAAATATTATTCAGTGCAACATCTCAAGAAGTACACAGAGCTCTATTCTCAGAGTCCTGCCGAGAAGTGAGAGGAAGATGCTGGGCAGGGCACAGCTGGATGTGCTGAGTGGCTGTCTTCCTGGAAAAGGTCCCGCAGCTCTGGAGCTCTCCCTTTGTGTGGTGTAGGTATGTGAAGAGCTGAGCTCAGGCACCTGGCAGTCTGAGCGTGGGCACCAAGCATTTGAAGAATTGCTGGAAATTCCAACTGAACGGGCCATAATCTGGGGAAAATGGAGCCTCAGTGCAGGTGCCACTGCTGAGAGAAGGAACTTCTGCCACAGTGGGGAGCTGTGGACAGCCCTGATGACGCTGTCAGAGCCATTGCCCCTGCCTGCTCATTTCTAGCATCAGGGGTAGAATCCAACTGTGTTTGACCATGGCAATCTACACTTCTCCCTTTTTGTATGTGTGCATTTGTAAGGGCTTCATCCTCATGATCTATTTTCTAAAGCCCTCACCTTCAAATACCATCACATTGAGAATTAGAGCTTCAGCCTATAAATTTGGAGTCAGGTCACAAACAGTCTATAGCAGAATCCAAGGATTCCTCTGATAATGGTCGTTTGACTCTCTCCTGCAATGCCCATATAGAAACACCAGCAAATATTAGAGATCTATCGTTTTGCATAACACAAAAATAATAGCAGATAGAACCAGTGTTTTCCAGAACATACTTTGAAAATACTCTATTAACTAGAGTGGAAGAATGATTTTAAAAATGGCCATGAAAGCTCACAGATCCTGGTATCTATACCCTTTGCCATGTGACTTTGTGATGAAGTCTCTTACCCCTACTCTTGAATCTGGACTAATACTGTGACTTGCTGCAGCTAATAGAGTTTGGCAAAGGTGATGGTGTGCCAGATCTGAGGCTAAACCACAAGAGAATTGGAGTCTTACCACTCAGTTACTTGGATGCCTGTCAGCACCATGTGAATGACAGCTAGCCTACTTGATACTGAAATAATGACCCAGTCACACCTGTTTTCCTGGCCAAGAATCAGCCAACCATCAGACACAATAGTGAGGCCATCTTAGACCAGCTTGACCCTCGCTGACCCCCAGACATGTGAGCAATCCCAGCCATGACCATCAGAGACCACGCTGCTCAGCTGGTCTGTAGACTTGTGAGCTATAATAAATGCTTAATGTTGGAAGCTATTGCATTTGGAGGTTCTGGTAGTTTTGGGCCATTATTATGCAGTAACAGTCACTGACACAATTACTAATTTTTTTGCTTTTAATATTCCACTCCTTACCCATGAAATCAAGGCTAAGTACTGACTTTATTGAAAGAAAATTGGATCATACATATCAAAATGATAATCAATGAAGAGTATCATACTAGTAATATATGCATTAGTAAAGGGCTTATAATAGATCCATTGTTTGGACTGAACATGGACAATTTCTTGTAGTCATATATAATACAAATAATATACAATTAATGGCTAGGCAATCTCTGTGATATAGGAGAGCATATATGGAAAACAGTATTTTCTGATAATCTCCCTTAGAGCTTTCTTACTGACTGTTGAATCTACTGGGTAGCAGATAAAATATTCATTCAATAAGATACCATTTTTTAAGATTTGTTTCCATTCTGAGTTTTTTTGTTTTTGTTTTAGTTTTTAATAATTCATTCTCCCCTCCCTCTGGAAATAGCAATGAGTAATACTGTGAAAAAATTCTTTTTTGTTTTCTTAGATTTGAAGTTTGGAAGGTAGAAGAGGAATCTTCTTAAATAGCTTGAAAGATAAAAATAACAAAAATGACACATAAGTTTCCTCTTTCCCTTCCCCAAGTTTCTGTCCAGGGGGGAAAAAATGGAAGCACAGAGGCCTCTCTTTTCTAACGAAAGCATTCATGGGTAAACAAATTGGTGTCAACATCTCTGTCCCCTGAACAGCGGTGAGTGCTGTGTGAGCAGAAATAATCTATATACTAGGGCAGCAAAGCCCCAGAAATGGGGGCTTGATGAACCCATGGAATTCCCACACCAGACCCTTAAGGCACTGGATCAGCACCTTGTGCTGAGATGACACTAGCTAATTGAATTTAAGTTGACGATGTACATTTCTTTTAGTTTAATTTGTTAAATTGTATTTCGATGTTTGGTAATCATTTGTTAATTCTTGGAAACATACATATAAATATGATCGAGTTCTCTGTAGCATTAAAGAAAGATCTAACAAGTTACACATTATTTATTCACTTTAAAGAAACAGTCTACTCAGAAGTGTGATTAGGTTATCGGTTTGAATTCTAGTTCAGGTATTATTTAGGAAGACTATATCAGAAACAAAACATTGGCTCCTTTATTCACATGTCTTTCTGTCTCAAAGTCAAGAGATTTTGATTTACTTTCTTCTTTCAGAAAGAAAAAGTAAAACGGGTTAAAAAAAGGGGGGGTTGCAATGAACATTCTGGTACAGATGTCTTTGTTATAATGTGAATTTTGGTCTTCAGGGTATATACCAAGTAAGCTATAACCCAATTATAGCATAAGAATATGGGAAAAGTGGCGAGGGAAGGGAGGGGTGGGGGGAGGATGGGTGGAGGCATAGTAAATGGTGGGGCCACACCTATGGTGCATCTTAGACGGGTTCAGACAAAACTTACTAAATGCAGAATACAAATGTCTTCATAGAATAACTAAGAAAATGACATGATGGCTATGTCAAACAGTCTGAAAATGTTTCAGATTGTATATGAAACCAGCACATTGTACCCCTTGATTGCACTAATGTACTCAGCTATGATTCAACAATAAAAAAAAAATTAGAAAAAGGAAATCAGATGGGTAATTAGTAAAAAAAAGAAAAAAAGAAAAAAAGAAAGGAAGAAACTTTCCATGACATTATGATTCTGATTTTTTCAAGAAATTAATGAAACATAATATTTTTTTCTCTTCTTCATCTTCCTGTACCCTAAAGAGTAGAGATAAAAAATAATTTACTCCCAGCCAACTAATTTGAAAAATTAAATATATAATCTTTTCACAGCATAAATGACTTGATTCTTTGCACTTTGCTAATTTGGAATAAAATTTATAAGAATGCAAAAAATTAGTGAAGAGTCCTTAAAACAGATTTCTTGAAGTTTTACTCATTATTTGTAGTGAATTTATCACAAAACAAACAGATGAGATACTTTATTTTGGTTTATATTACATATGGGGATGCTCTCTTCTTACATTCTAATGGAAATAATAGTAAGCTAAGAAGACATGTATTCCAGTTGTATCTCCAGCTCTTAGAAGCCAGGTAAGCTCAAGTTGGTAACTTAACAATTCTATACATTGATGGATTCATGGATCCATGGTTATAGTAACGTTGGGTTGAATTACACAACATTATCCATATTCTGCTACTTTTGATTTTGACCTCCCCCCAAAAAGCAGTTTTATGTGGTTCAACCTAATAATGCTCAGTCTTGTGGGATTATTGCATCAAATGAAATATTGTACAATATTTTGGAATACTATAAAATATATATAAATGTAAGGTGTTTATTATCCCAACATATGTGTGTCTCTGTCTGTCTATACACAAGAAAACCATTTGGTGCAACTGCCAATAACAATTGACATGCATTGCAACACATTTATTTGCCTGGGAGGCAAAAAGTATTAAGGGCACTGGATAGCGTGAACCAACTTTTCTGACTTCTCTTTTCTTCTTTAGGTGAGAGTTCTAAAATTTGGTCTTTCCATAATAAATTATATTTTAGGGACTGAATAGTAAAAAAAAAATGACCCATTACTTATCTGCAAGCCTTTCTTTAACTACCAGGCAGACAAATTAATGAACTGGATGCTTTCTGGCCACCATTTGGGTGCAAAGTATCGCAAATCTGCCCTAAATGTGTCTCTTCTTCAAAGACATTGAAACACTATGTTCTGGTTCAAAAGTAAACCATCCTCACTCAAAGATGACCAAAATGTAGCTGTGTGCCTTCAGCACTCTCTCTGGCCATGCAGAAACACTTGGCCTCCTCTGCTTCCAGCTGTACCATGTCTGTTTCCATCTCACATCTCACATCCCACACCCTGTGCCCCATACACCATAGATGCCCTGATGAAACCAGAGGTTTTTCTTGCTTGGTAAGTGAAGTCTTCTTGTCTTATTTCAGCCTCAGAAGCTCTTTCAGTGTGGCTCCTATGGAAGTGGTCACCTGATCTGCAGAGACAGGCTGAAAAGGAGCTCCCCTGAAATGCCTGGATGGGATCTAGTGATCTCAGGAAGAGCAAACAGCACTTATTTTTCTGCTGTGATCTGAATGTTTGTCACCTCCAAAACTCGCGTTGAACTGTAATGGCCATTGTAACAGTAGTAAACAATGGTGCTTTTAGGAGGTGATTAGGCCATGAGGGCCTAAACCTCATGTGTGGGAGTTGTGTCCTCATGCAAGGGCAAATTTGCTTCTCCCATACCCACTTGCCTCCTGAAAAGGGCTGATACAGCAAGAAAGCCCTCCCCTGATACAGTCACCTGGGTATTGAACTTGCTAACCTCAACACATAATGGACAAAGACATTTTCCTTTCTATGGCCTTCTATGTTGGTGCCTGCTGTGGCACCCCATCACAACGTGAATAAAAACAGCCAGGACACGAATTGCAAGAGGTGGGCTTCCCATAGGTGCAGGGAGAACCCTGAGTAACCTGTGTTGTGGCCTTTTGTTGAAGGATTATGCAACAGGTGTGGGGGGCCCCCGAACTGGAGCTACGTGCTTAATGATCACTATGTGCTCTTTCCCCAAGGGCTCAACTCCCACCCCGTTGCACCAGAAATGTCCAAGGTTCAACATATGCTTGCGAAGGAGCAATCGATCTTATCTCATTAACGCATGCAGTTGCTTGAGCAACTTGTCTCCCGGCGCCTGCCTCAAGAATGGGTGACTGCATCTATAAGCCTGATGCTCAGTCTCCTACATTTCTAAGTTATGCTTGTGGGTTCTCATGAGGTTAAACTTCACTTTGTGTCATAAGCTTTTGTGCCTTCTTGTAATTTTTGTTTAACTGGTCTGAATGGTCAAGAGGGGCTGATGCTTGAGGGTATGTGTCCATTCCTGAGGTGCTTACTTTTATACACCTATGCCTTGTTTGTGAATCACCGGACACAATCCTTTCCAGCCCTGTAGATTTATATCTCGTTATTTGGATTCAACACATAGAATGCTTTTTGATGCAATTTATTTTTCAGATTTATATTCAGATAACTTTTGGTTTCTACTCAAAATAGAATTCACTCCAATTTTTGCTACAAAAGGACTTACGATCATTACAGATATTCAAAAAAGTATGCTGCTATTAAGTTGGAAAGTCCATTTCCAAAGAGGATTTTTAGGAACCTTTTAAGAAATCATAATATTGTTGAAAACTTTGAATGGCCTCCCACACTGCCTCTGTTTGAGGTGACAGCTCTCAATGGGCAGGGTGAAAAGAAAGTCCTATTTTGGAGTTGTTCCTTGTGGTAGACACTTTCAGATCGTCATATGATGATGTAATTATAAATGGTATTAATCTTTTTGTTTGTTTGTTTGTTTTTGAGACAGGGCTTTGCTCTGTTGCCCTGGGTTGAGTGTAGTGGCATCATCACAACTCACAGCAACCTCAAACTCTTGGACTTAAATGATCCTCCTGCCTCAGCCTTCATAGTAGTTGAGACTACAGATGCCTACCACCATGTCTGAAAAATTTTTTCTATTTTTTGTGGGGAGAGGGTTTCCCTCTTGTTCATCTACTATTAATCTTTCTTTTTCTTGTGAATTCCTAATCAGTGCATAATTGTGGTCACGAGATTGACAAATGTGGCTACCAGTAGTTTGAAATAAAAAAACATAAACAAAAAGCACCACAGACAAATGAAATATTTTCCTCCAATCAAGGTGCTCCTTCATGGTGTAAACAGAGAGACCAGGCAGGAACAGCTAGCTATTCTTGAGTCTGTGGGGATGGAGCCTCCTGCAGACACATTTTCTGTAACCGTGCATGGGTGCCCTTTTGTATTTTGCTAGCAAGGGAAGTTCTTATGTTGTAGTCTCATTGAAAGACAGAAGTGACACTGCACTCCAGGAGATATTTCTTGTTTAAACAAGTTACAAGAAGATTATTTGAAGGGTAACAGCCAGGTTACGTACCCCATAAAAGTACAAATGATTTACAAATATTTAACAAGGAAAAAACTAATTATGCTGCTCCTGTCACAGAGAGGCCAGCACCAGAAATGGTATAATCAATATGGGAATGTTAGCTGTAATACAGTCTGTCAGCTTTTTAACCAACCAAAAAAAAAAAAAAAAAAAATCAGAAAGTCTATAAACAAGTTGAGCCCCCTCTCCAAATCCTCTGAATTTTATGTATCTGGTCACATCTTCGATTCAAGTGTAAGTCATTAGAGCATTCAGAAGTTATATTCGGAGCCACTTGGGAAGGCCTATTTAGCCTGAGTTTAAGGGAAGTCGAAGAGACTTGGGTGGCTTCACAATGGATCACTGTACTCAAAATATAACATTTTGTTCTCTGGGCCCCAGTTAATATGTGTGTGTGTGTATGTGTATACATAAATTAAATCATACAGGTATGTTAGTGGGTATCTTGGGTGCTAGAAAAATTTTATGGTAGGAAAATATACCCCCAGGATGTCATACAAAAAATGTGACTCTCGGCAGAGTGTGGATAAGGAGATTACTCAAGGCCCTGAACACGGTTGGAGTCACATTTTGTGAGTTTTGCCCCCAAATCTAGCCACTTACTCGTTATGGTCTTGGGAAAGACAAATGTGCTGCAAAACATTTATCTGAGAAATGGAGAAAATGATGAGATTGACTTCATAGGGCTGTGGTGAAGATTGTATTATACTGAAGCCAGTCTGGAGTACATAGTAAATACTCAGTGAGTATTGAGTGTTAGCACCAAACCAAAGCCTTGCCCATCACTAACTCGTGTTTTCTTAGCACTGCCAGATTGTGGTACAAATAAGGTCACATTGATAGTAATGGCCTAAATTTAAGTTGTGTTTGCCAGGATCTGCTTAACCTTTGGGAACAAAGCACCCTCTGATATCCACATATATGCCCATCTCTCGCAAGTCCCCACCAATATTTGCTAGTATTCCTGGGCAGTTTTCCACGAACTATGAAGCAGTGTCTCTTACTATTCTTGCTGATGTTGATTCACCCTAAATCCCCTGATGGTGGTGCTTTGCTGCTGCAGCTGCTGCCATTATCTATGAGGAAGCTGAAGCCAATGCCAAGGGCTCTGCCTGCTTTCAAAGCCACCATCTTGTTGGGAGTCATGGTGGTGTCATGCCCCTACTGTCCTCACTGGTCCTCACTACTTGGGAGACCCCTGGAGAAAATGTCTCTCTCTTCTTCCATGGCACATTTTATTACCAGAGCACCAAAATAGTTTTCAGGTAGCCCTTCACTTATGGCTTCTTATAAAAAATTCTTCATCTATTGCCTATAGCTCCCTCCTCAAAATTCAGGCATCTATAGGGCCAAAACGGGACCAAAACTAAGATCAGTCTATGTTTTCCTCCATCTCAGGCATCAGTACAAAAAAAAAAAAATAGGAAGACACCCCAAACTAAAACAAATGTATGACCTCAAATAATATTACTGATGGCTATGACAGGGTTCCCTCCGTTATGTTATCAGAGATGGGAACCTATTGTTGCTTCTGCACGTAAAGTTCTCCAAGTTGGGCGGTCTCTGATTTGTGGCTTTGTTTCAGGAGTTTGGGTTGTTTACTGCATTTTACATTGTAGTAACTTTACTTTATTGCTACTGTCACAACAAAGCAAAGCAGCTATTATCTTATAACAAACTAAAGCTACATTTCTAAACCATCACATCTAACCAAACTATAGTGCTATAATACCTAATTTACAGTTTATTCCAATTCCATGGACATGAGGAGCATAAAATAAAAATAAAAAATAGATGTATCAGATTCCATTGGGCCCCTCTGGGCCAAGTGCTTAGAAGCTTTGGAGGATGGTTATAAACTAGCTGAGGTTCCATGGTGTTCACAAGACTTCTTTTTAGAGCTGGGCAGCTGAGTACATGTTAGAACAGACTTAAAATTTTCTGCATGCTAGATTGATGTCACATTTGGGTTCTCACACCTCCATGCAGCCAAACCAGTAGCCTGCTCCTCTGGGTTCCCACAGAGCTGCCTTTTCTAAGCCGCAGACACTACTGTCTAAGAGATTCATGAAAGCCTCGGAAGGTGAAAGATTCTCAAAGATAATTCAATAGGTCAACCAGTGAGGGATTGGGAGGAACACAAGTAGAAAGGAAGAAATGGAAAGTAGCTTTTATGAGCTCTTCGGAAAGCATACTGGCTTGTTTCCTTTGAAGAGTAAGCGTGGCTCTGGTTAAAGTTAGGGATGGACCACTCCAGAAATAAATTAAGGATGTGAAAGTCCGATTCCTTTTTGCCTCTTACAGGTTCCTGCATGAAGTCATATAGGTCTGGAATGACCTTACCAACTGTCCCTTATCTAAGACTAATCTTTTCTTCAAGATGCAACCACTTCCAAATGGCAATGTGCAAGAACATTACAAATGGCCTGCAGCTGTGGGTCATGCCTATAATCCTAGCAGTCTGGGAGGCCAAGGCAGGAGGATGCTGGAGCTCAGGAGTTCAAGATCAGCCTGAGCAAGAGCGAGACCCTGTCTCTACTAAAAAAGTAGAAAAATGAGCTGGGCGTTCTGGTGGGTGCCTGGAGTCCCAGCTATTTGAGAAGCTAAAGTGAGAGGATTGCTGGATCACAGGATTTTGGGGTTGTTGTGAGCTAGGCTGAAGCCATGGCACTCTAGTCTGGGCAATAGAGTGAGATTCTGTCTCAAAAAAAAAAAAAAAAAACAAAGAACAACAACATCAAAAAAGAATATTACAAGTAATATTACAAGTCATGGTTATCCTTTCTCTCCCCTCCCCACCTTAGCCTGATGGAATCGGCTCTTCCTCTGAAGTTCCTTAGCTCTCAATGATTCTACAAACTGTGCCTGTATATCTGCTGGGTAATATCACACCTAGTGATCTAGATGAAGAGGCGTTTGGGAGATTGAATAGTTGGGGTGTAATATGCCAGCAAAAGAGTAGAAGAAATTTTGAGTGACCCCCCCCAGTTCCTGGTGGTCATGAGTCTGTATTGGTGCCATCTATTACAATGAGGAACTTGGCGGGGGGGCAAGATGCGTGTGATGTAAAAGTTGATTTCCCCACTTTGCTAGATAGCCCTTTAACTATTCTAAGTATTTATCACTTAAATTGTGTCCCCCTTGCACTGCTGTTCATATTTTCCAGCCCAATGTGGGGGTACCCATAGGTTAGTGCCCAACGAACATTAGTTAATGACTACAGGGGGACTTCTTCCCTTTGGCTGGAGCAAGAGAGGCCTTGGATATGTTTTAGAGGACAGCTCTCTGCTCTCGTCTGGCCATGCTCCTTACAAGGTGAGGAATTTATGGTGCTGCAGGAGTGAGTCCAAGCAGATGCCCTCACTTCTAGACCAGGGTCCACATATCCTCAACCTACTTCCAAAGGCCAGCAAAAGACCTTCCTCCTTGACACAGCTTCACATCTAGACTTCAGGAGTGGTTAAGGTAAAGCCAAGATGTGGCTGTTTGTAGGGATAGGATGTGAAGAAGTTTAGATGTGCTGACGAGGTGTCCCCATAAATCTGGTGTGAGATAGAGCCTGTGTGAGAAGTAAGGATGTTGTGTCATGAGGCCAAGGAACAGATTTTTCTGCACCTCTGAGTCTCTGGAAATTCCAAAGTGAAAAATCATTTTAATTTTAAGTCTGAATTTTCAGGTTATTAAAAATGAAGGAAGATGGACAGAACATACTTTTAAAAAATATATTTTGTTATCTTGATGTAATTTAAATATTTATATCTGAGATCCATGTACTCGTGATGTGAGTCACACAAGAGGGGCAGGGCTGACGGGGCTCTCTAGGAAGCACTGAGCACCCCTCAAGGACATGGCATGACAGCTCCGAAGGCTGAGCCCCATGAGGCTTTGTTGCTGACAGCTGGTGTTTCTAGAAGTCTGAAACATGGAAAGAGAGATGTCACAGATTCAGGAAGCCAGAAGTGGTCATAGGAAGCTGAATAGCAAGAAGGATTTGGTCCTTTTCTCTTAAATTATTTTCATCTCTCAGTAACTCAGGCCCAGTCTGTTGTGTTCAGACTTAATCTACGCTCTCTGATCATATCATGCTAATTTCTCTTCTCAGAATTTGAAAGAATATCATTGCAGCACAGGCTTTGACTTTTGCCTCTCTCCCCCACCCCGCAGCTCCTGGGTGCTGTGTTGAATTTCTTTGTGTTTTCATAAATGGCAACACTCCTCTACATTCTGTCCATCATTTCAAGGGTTAGAATACTGTATTTTGCTTTGGTTTTGGTAATGTCTGTATTTCTCAAACCCTAATTATTGTTTTGATTGTTTCTTTTCCCCTTGTCCTCTCCCCCCTACTCTTTTTCTATCTTCTTTCTCTATTTCTTCACTTATGGGGGACTGAGAGCAAGTCATGTGGACAGATCAGTACCTTTTGATTTCTTCAGCACATCCATGGGACTAAAATGCCCATGCCACAGTACACAGGAGCACCTCCAGGCACTATGGGAGCCAGTGAATGATCTTTGTTAGGAGGGTAGAGAACAAATGGTGCTCACGCTTTGGCTGAGAGGGCACAAAGGGCAAGAGTGGAGGAAAGGGGGGAAGAGAATGAAGACACAGAAATGGCTGCAGGAGAAAGGCTTGGTGGACCTTACAGGAAGGACGCTTCCATAACTGAGGGCTGAGTTTCTGCAGATTCACTTAAATGAAGAATGTCTTTCTTTTTACTGCCCATGTCCTCAGTCGCTAGAGGGATATGGGAGTCAATGGCTATTGCAGGGACAGCCCCGTCACCAATACTTACTGAAAGGCATGCGTCTGCACTCCTGGTGCTTCCTCCAAGAAGTAGGAGACAGTCCCTGCTCTCAAGAAGCATATAGCATTCCTGGGGCACCATCGCTTACATGTGTGAGGGTAACATAAGTCAGAGCTGTTTTCTCTGAACTGGCAAAGGACAAATCCCAGCCTCATCCACCATATGGTGCTTGTTGACATTGGTCCCACAGGGAAATGAAGGATATCTCTCTTCTGCACAGCCAGGCCAACACGCACAAATATAAGAGCAATTGTCACTCTGCCTGTGGCAGTCTAGTCGGGGCACTGTATTTCTGTTTCTCTGTATTCTCGGCCTGGGCACAGATCCTTGGCCCACGATGCATTATACCTCCCATTCTCTCCATATAGTCCAAGTTCCCTGTGGCTGTGCTCTCTTCATGGTGGTTATGCTTGCACTAAACAAGGAAGCAGACTCCTTTATTCTTTCCTCTTGGTTTTATGTACAACATTCAACATTCAGTCAGTGCATTCTGCTTCTTGTCCTACTCACCCTGGAAATACTAATTTTATTTTTTAGACCATGAGCCACAGGCCACATGAGACTTAGGCATGGTACATATATTGTCATAGACGTCAGAAAAACAGACAAAGATTGTAGCAAAGTTAAGATCTCCCAAGCTAAGAGATCTTTTAATTACTGTATCATATATATTCTTTTTTTGTAAAGACAAAGTCTCACTTTATCGCCCTTGGTAGAGTGCCGTGGCATCACACAGCTCACAGCAACCTCCCACTCCTGGGCTTAGGCTATTCTCTTGCTTCAGCCTCCGGAGTAGCTAGGACTACAGGCGCCCACCACAACACCTGGCTACTGTATCAGATTCTGATGGAATAGTTGGATCTGTTCTTGGATCATATGATTCACCCTCCTTTTTACAATAGAGGACAGTAGTTTTTGTCTCCTCAAGGCTGCATATCGTAGCAGGAAAAGTGCAGCCTTCTTGAAAACAGCAAGTTCAACACTAGTTCTAATTTCCAGCTGCAAGATCTTGAATAAGTTTCTTTATTGTGTTGGTCTTTAGTGCCTTTACGTGAAAAGGGGTTAGTAGATTTTAGGACTCCTATAGTCACAGGTGATTGTGTAGGTAGGGAGCACAGATACTCTGTATATGTGTGTTTTCTTTCTTTTCTGGGTCCTTACCACAAGGTCTTCCAGCATTCCCAAGAGGAAGTAAAATAGAGTATTTGAGTGAACAGGCATCAGTGTTATGCTCTATCACTTACTTGTCCTGGGAAAGTTACTTCACTTTACCTTTAAAATTTGAATTAACAATAGAAATAATATGAGTTATAACATAAACTAAAAGAGGCAATTATATAAAATTCTTATCCCCAATTCTCTTTCAGACAGTGTCCGGAGATACTGGCATTTTTACCATGCCACACCTATGCCACCTGTGGCCTTTTGCAGCCCCTATCCCTTTCCAGGCAGACTGTTGTATTCTGTGAACAGGCTCCATTCTCACCAGTCCCAGGGGCAGTGAGGACCAAAATAGAAAGGGTGATTTCAGCCTCATGCCCCAGCTCAGTGATGGGGATTAGTCTGTGATAGAAGAAAGGGTTTTACAGCTCTATCCATGTATTTTTATTCCCCCATGAGAAATGTTGCCCCGACAGCCTTCTTTCTTCCTCCTGGACTATGCCCTGTGGTGTTGGGTCCCAAGTCAGGAAGTACAGATGTCTTGTCCGCTTTAGCAGGATATGAGATTAAAAACCATGTTTAGAGGATTTGACCACAATAGTTTGAGGAATCCAGAAGGAAGGGGAAGAGGTGGGTTGAGAGCAGGGAGCAGACCACTTCTACCTCTGTATAATAATGGTGCAAAGAAGATTGAGACTTAGGTGCAAAGGAAAGCTGTTATGTGTCAGGGTCAAGGAGGCCCTTCCTTGGACTGCAGTTGGGAGACAGCAGATGTGTTGCAGAAGTGCAGAAGTTATTATAAGGAAAAGGAAACATCACTTGGACTTTCAATTAGCCCCTAGAATAGACTACCTCTTAGCCATTCTTCTCTTTCTCCTATATACTTCAACCTATCCCCACCTTATCAACCTTTAATAGGAGTTTATGAAATTAAGCTTGATTGCCTGGCTTGGTTAGGCAGAGAGAAGTCCTTCAATTTGTCTTTAACAAAGGGCAGAGAATGGCCACCGTGGGGGCAGTTTCTTCACTAACATTTATTGTATGCATTTTTCTGCTCACACGTATATCCTGCATAGCAAAGAAGAAGCCCAGAGTCTCCCTATCCTCTTTGGAAGAAATTTTGAGGGCAGTTAAGTTCAGATTCATAGGTCTGTAATAACAACTTCTGTGCCAATAGACAAGGTTGTGTTTGGCATAGGCTGGGGATGGGTCACACTTCCATGGGGATGGAAAGAAGGAGTGGCAGATACGAAGTAAAGGCAACTTGCCGTGGAAATCTACACAATGGCACCACCAAGGGCAAAGGGTGTTTCTGCATGTACTCACCTTCCCACTCCTCTGTGATTTCTGTTTGTGGGAAAGTCATAGAATATGGTTGGCCTACTTCGAGAGTGGGCCTGGGGCCTGCAGTTGGGATTGGAACTGTCTACATAATGAGATGGAAAGCTACAGGAAATCAGCTCTGCCATCCAATTTGTGATGGCCACAACCATCCCACTTTTGGCTGGACTTTGGGAATTTGAACTAGCTTTCCTCTGCATGCCAGTGGGAAGAGCTAGCCAAAGGGGAGAAGGACAACACAGTGACAGGGCCTGGAGTTGGGACTTGCCCACAGCCAGCAGAAAAATAGGCATTGGCAAATTGGCCAGGGGCACAAAACGTTGATGCAGCTTACTCGGATCTTGAAAAATATGGGCACTTTATTTCTGTCAAAAATTTAAAGGCACAAGAAATAGAGAGCCACTGCAGATATCCCTTGTACCAGTTCTGAACTTCAGCTCCATGCTGATGTGAGCATTCTCAATTTTTCCTTAGTTGTGCTATAAAAATATTTGCACTTGCAAAATACTCAACGGACATAAACTTAAATTCTGGATTTATATAGAAAATATCCAAAATGAATTATGTCAGAAAATGAAACTAACAGATATTTACAGCTTGCTATGCACCATGAGAAACAGATATGAAAGGGGAAAGTATGAGGCTGACAGTCAAGTTACAATGACAGAAGTTTAGGCATGAGAAGCTAGTGGCTGTTGATAACAGAAAAGAACAGATGGAGGCACAGGACAGTGGATGACCAAGAGACAGAGAAGGAAGAGCTGGCCTCAGCCCTGACTGACTGGGGAAGCTGACCCTGCAGGCAGAACCATGTAGAGGGTGGAACCAAGCTGTCTTGGAGAAGACCAATCTATCTCAGAAAGGATTCTCTAAGACAGAAATACAGTACCAATTGGCACTGTTTGGAACTTCTTGTAGAATTTTCACTCTGTAAATTGTCCCAGCTACCACCACAGAAGGAAGAACTGCAGTGTGAAAAGTGACAGACCCATGTCACTGGGGTTACGGCCTCAGCAGAGGACTTTTGAAAATTGAGAGGTAAAACTCAAGGTGGCTTCCAATCCCAAGCACAGCTTTCCAAGCCATCATAGCCCTCAGAAACTGAAATTCTGTAATAGAACAACAGGTGTTCAGTGCATTCACCTGGGTGAAGACTTTCTTGGTGTGAGGACCCGGTGCTGTGCATTCACCAGTAACAGGGAGGTAGGGGGACAGGCCCGGGGCCGGGTACTACAACATGCAAAGTGACCCCAACTGAAGTGAACTGTTATGTCACATTCAAGTCACATTGAGAAATGTGCAGAAAGAAGCATAAAAATTTTATTATTTAAAATTTGTATTTCAGCAAAGACCAAATTAATAGCTGGCCGTGGTGTCTGCCTGTCTCAGTCTAGCCCTCAACAGAGGCAGCATTTGAGACGAGTGTTACACAAAGGGCAAGATTTGAAAGTACAAGCAGTCAAGACAACTGTCTGGCAAGAGCAGTGAACTTCCATAGGGGAGGCCTCGTCTCCACCTGCATCTCCAGATCCATGTATTCGGGGGATCACACAGCAGTGCTTGCTGGGCTCAGCGCCCACACACTAAAGGCCTAACTCTCGTCCATCTTCATCAGTAAACACGTCGCTCCCCCCAAATGTCTGGCAGTTTAGCCTTCCTGCACATCTCAGCCAGAATCCAGGGTGCAGCATGGGCATGAAGAGCACAAGCTGTGGAGTCGGGCAGGCTTGGGCTTGAATTCCAGCCGCATCCCTTATTGACTGTGAACTTTAGCTGAATTCACTCATTCTTTCTTACCAGAAGAGCTTCTGTCTCCTCATTTTAGAATAGGAATAATCTATCCAGTTCCCACACAGAGATGTTGTATTATTTGAGATAACACATGTAAAGGGTCTGTCACCTGGGAAGACATCCAGGCAGAGCGATTTTGATCACTGCTATCCCGGCTTTATCCACGGTAAAACCTCAAGGAAGTGCAACACCTGTTCTTTCTGCTGTGACCAGGCTTCCCCACCTCTGGTTTGGGGATAGCATGTCTAGACCTGATAATTTTTGAAAGGATGCTGTCTTGGCTTTGACATTGTTTGGATTGATAATTTTCTGACCTCTTTGCTCTTAGAGCAGCAGTCACCAACGTTTTTGGCCACAGGGGCCAGTTTCATGGCAAACAATTTTTCCATGGACTTGGTGGGGGTGGGTGGCACAGTGGTGTTGGTTTCAGGCTGATCAGAGCACATTACATCTCCACCTCAGATCATTAGGCATTACATTCACATGAGGAACATGCAACCTAGATTGTCGCGAGAGTAATTTAAAGTAAGATTCACCCTCCTAGGAGAAGCTAATGGCCCTGCTAATCTGACAGCAGGTGGAGCTCAGGTGGTGATGCAAGTGAGGGGAGCGGCTATGAATACAGATGAAGCTCTGCAGGCCTGCCACTCACCTCTAGCTGTGTGGCTCAGTTCCTAACAGATTATGGTTAGTACCTATCTGCAGTTCTAGGGTCGAGGACCACAGTCTAGAAGACTCATCCACACCTGACTTGAGATGATTTTCCATGACCCAAGAAACACTTGCCATGGGAGGGAATCAACTTGCACAGATTTTTATACCACTGCAGTGGACTATGGGGCTGCTGATTTTTTCTGCCATCATACTTTTGCAGGCCTCTCTTCTTTGAGTAAAGACTCTTCCTTTGAGCTGTAGGATTTGAGCATGATGTAAGCCTGTCCATTTTTAGTCCTCTTGGCCACTGGGCTTTGTCCAAGACATAGTCATCTGACCCAAGCTGGACTAGCTGAGACACCGGAAGGAAAAAAGGTAGGGATTCCTTCAGAGTTATTAAGCTATTTCCAGTTAATCGGGTACTACCAGAGGCCATTGCCTTACCATCTGAAGGAGATCTTTATTTAGTATTAAAAGCTAATGTTAATTGAGTGTGAACTGTGTGCAAGTACTGTCCTAAGAGTTTTATTATCTCACATAATCCTCACACAGCCCTTATCTTGTACATAATGTTCTAATCACTATTAAAGAGATGAGGACATTCAGGATGAGGAGGTGAGGTAACTTGCTCAATGTCATCTATCAATAGATAGAAAGGAATAGAGACAGAATTGGAGTTCATGCAGTCTGAGAACAGGTGGTCTCAGCTGGGATCATCTTTCTCCCTGAGGGGACATACATGTTGGGAGACATTTGCGTTTGTCACAACTTGGGAGTGAGGTGCTACTGGTATGTTGAGGATAGAGGCTGAGGAAGATGCTGACCATCCCATAATGCACAAGACAATCACCTCATAGCAAAGAATTATATAGCTCCAAATGTCAATAGTAAAGAATTTGAGAAATCCTACTTTAGGCTGTTCAAGTTTCTGAGCACTAAAAAAAAGAGAGAGAGAGAGAAAAAAGCAGGGTGATCATGGTAGCACATGTCTTGGAGGCTCACAATACTGTGTGTTAGGCTGAAAACCTTCCCAGCTATCTAAGTCAAAAGTTACCTACCCTCTATGTTGTGTGAAGTCTGCCTGAGGTGTTCTCTCAGGTTGCAGTCAGGAGAATGTTGGCTAACGCATATGCAAAGCCCATTTCCGGTCTTTTCTAGTCATTGTCATTGGAAAGGATGTGTCTGATTTCAGTGTGTACTGCCAACTGTCCAGCTCAGACCATAAGGAATAGAGTGACTCTTTTTCTCTCTGCATATCACAATGCTTAATTAGCACTTCCAAGAAAAAAGTCACAGTGATGGTCTGTAAGCTATCACGCTTATCACACAGGTCAGGGTGGAATGATCCTCAACAATATTTTTCTCTACCTTTAATTTAGAAATTAAAATTCGGTGAGAGATAACATCTCAAACATTTAGGCTGGGAGTAAATGCACATTCATCATGTCTGCTCCAAGGAAAATTGTTACATACATTTTACTTTCTCTCTCTTTGTATCCACTTCAGAATTCTTTCTAATCTTATGTAAATAATAGCATGTGTTCCAAGAATGCATCAATATTTCTGTGTCCATGTGCCTGAAGGTCAATGAACTGCTTTATTTTTATTTAAGCCACAATCAAAAAACTATGGACACCTTGAAAGCCTAGAGATCTGGGATCAGGAAAACAAAAAACCAAAAGTCTACATCTAATACTTAGCCAATCTACAAATTCAAGTAATGTGGAATAGACTTGGAAAATATCCCAAAGTCCACCTGTCTGTGCATGGCATAGCAAACACCAGTGTACGGGTTATCGATATTCATTTGAAAGCCTCGTACTCATTGCATTGTGCTATGGCTATACTGGGCATATCACTTGTTTGTGACAATGAGGTATATACATTTTGGTACTTAACAGTAGTAAATCTCAGAAATAAACCCCTCTTTTAATTGCCTTTTTTCCTCATATGGCTGTTTTTCTAGGTCCAGGTCCTTCATATGCGGCTATCTTGAATTATGATATAAACCTTTAAATAAACTAAATCTGAAGTAATTGATTTAATTCCATTGAAATTTTTACATGATCATAATTGTTTTCTGTGGGATCTCTTGCTTTAAAACATTTCAAGTCATCCACTGAAGCTAAAATGTGCTTAGTTTTTTTTACTAAGTCCTTTAATCTGATTAAAATAAATGAGCTTTTAGGATCTCTGTCTTGTAATGAAGATATTAAATAATTCTTAACTAGACTTCTTTAGGGGGTCACAGAGCAGATAAAATGACAAAAATGACTTTCAAGGCCCCAATGAGACCACTCTGATTGCCATCAGGATATATTAGAATCAGAAAGTTCTCACAATGTCGACCATTGAATTGCATTATATTTTCTAGGTATTCTTGTATTCTCTCTCTTTATTTTATTTATACCTCTATTACATGCAATCATTTTCTTCTGTTAATACAACTTTGATAAACATGGTTTCCTGTCTTCCCTAAACTTTGCTAACACAGATTATACAATTCGCTGCCTTATCTTGTTTCATGTGAATATCTTCTTACTCCAATTAGATAAAAAGCTTGAGACAGTGGATTATAAAACATGTTTCTCTTAAATCTAGATGTTTAAATACTACCTAGATGTTCAAATAAATACCTGTTGAATAGGTTTAAAGGCCGCATGAGAGACAGGAAAAAGCCAAGCAAGGGTTTAACCATACTTGTTAGCTGTGCACACTGGAAAAGTTACCTTTTTGAGTCTCAGCGTCCCATCTGTGAATGTTTCTGGCCATTGCAGATTCATTGGTACTGGACTTGCCCTGAATGCAAGTCCAGTAAACTGGACACACTACATGAAATAACTGTAGACCACAGGGAATGCAGAACTCTGATTCCTGAGAAAAAGGAGACAAGTGTGGTAAGACCTACAATCACTCTGGTTTTCTCCTGGGAAGCCCATAATGGGCCACAATAAAAAGAGAGAAAATCTCAAAGAACAGAACAGTCGTCTGAAAAATATGAGGAGGTAGATTTTGGAATGTAGGAGGATGAGGTGTCTAGCTTTTTTGATGCACAGGCAGTGTGGACAGAAAGAATGCTAGAAATCTGTTAGGGGTCTCCCTAAGTTTCCGATATTGCAAATGAGAAGCTATAAAAGACTCAGCAAAGAAAAAACTCTGGGCTACAACAAGCAGAACAACACCCAGAATTCTCTGTGTTGCAGGACATTCATGTCTGCACCAGCCAGAGTGGAGAGAAACATTTCAACTTTAGGTAAGAAAGATGATATCACTATCCACCTTAAATTCATTAAACACATATTAAGATCGTATTATAAAATGCATTCAGCCAATAAAGTTGACAACTTAGATGAAATAGATGAGTTGTTTGAAAGACAGAAATCACCAAAACTGTCACTAGAGAAAATAGGCAATATAAATAGCAATGTATGTGTTAAGCAAATTGAATTGGTAATTTAAAAATGTTCCCAAAATAAAAATTCCAGGCCCAGATAGCTTCACTGGTGAATCTGTCAATCATTTAAGAAAGAAACGATACCAATTTTATACAAACTCTTCAGATATTAGAGGCAATAACATGTTTCAACACAACTTGAAGCCATCGTCATCACAAGTCCAAACAAGAAAAAAGACATTATTAAAAACAAACTACAGCTCGATATCCCTGAAAAGCACAGGTTCAAGACTCCTAAACAAAATGCTAGCAAATCAAGCTCAGCAATTAATATGAAATGTATGATGCATAATGACCAATGAACTTTATCTGTGCAAAGTTAGTTGAAAATTTACCAATCAATACAAAATCACTATATTACCACAATGGATGAGGTAAATCATGTGTGTTTGTGTGTATGTGTACTTATCATAATAGAAGTTAAGAAATAATTAACAAAATTCAATATCCACTCTTGATACATCAGCAAATAGGTCAGAAAAGGGAACTTAGTCAACTTGATAAAGGACAAACATCAGAAAACCTACAGGTAAGATTTTACTTAATGGTGAAAAAACTATCCCCTAAGGATAGAGACTAAGCAAGGATATCCATTCTCATTACTTATAATCAACATTACATTGAGAGTTCTAATCCATGAGAGATAAAATAACACACACATATCTGCTTAAGCAAAAAGACACAATTTGAAAGGAAGAGGGAAGATTGTTTTTATTCATGTACCACTTGATTGTGTACCTAGTAAACTAAGAAATTTACCAAAAGCTACTCAACTAAAAAGCGAATTTAGCAAGGTTTAAAATACAAAGCAATATACAAAAATAACTGTGCTTCTATGTATAAGCATAGAATTGAAAACTGCAAAACATGAAATAATTAAGAATAAGTTCAAATATATGTAAGATTTGTATACTTAAAACTACAAAACACTGCAGATATAAATGAAAATATACCTCAAGAATGGTGTAATATTATCATGTTCATGTATCAGAATAGCCACTAAAATTTATATGTAAAATATCCTCAAACTGATTTATAGATTTAACATAATCATAATCAAATCACACTAGCTTTCCTTGTGGGATTAATTGGTAAACTTTTATAAAATTTATGTAGCAAGGTAAAGGACATAGAATTACCAAAGCAATTATGAAGTGGAAGAATAATCTTAGCTTAGGCTACCATAACAAAATAACACAAACCAAATGGCATAAACAAAGCAAGTTTATTTCTCACAATGCAGGAGTCTGGGAAGTCCAAGATCAAGTTGCCAACTAATTCAGTTCCTGGTAAGGGTTCTCTTCCTTGATTGTGAATGGTTGCTTGAATCACTGTGTCCTCACGTGGCCTCTTAAGGACACTAATCTTATCATAGACCCTCCTTTATGACAATGTTTAATTACTTCCTTATTCCAAATATAGTCACACTGGGGGTTAGATGGCCAATGTATAAATGTTAGGGAGACACAATTTAGTCTGTAGCAATTATGGCACCTGATTGTGTAACTTAAGCTTTACTCTAAAGTCATAGTAATTAAGACACTGCAATACATCAGGATACCAATGTAGATCAAAGGAACAGAATGCACTAGAAATAAATCCACATATATGTGGTCATTTGGTTTTTTACAAAGTTTGCCAAATTATTTAAACAAGGAAGAACTATCTTTTCAACAAATGGTGCTGGAACAACTGGACAACCAAATGGAAAAAATATATAAAGTGTAAACCTTGTCTTACATCATACACGCAATTTAGTTCAAATGGATTATAGTCCTTAATCTAAAAACAGCAACTATAAAACTTCTAGAAACAGCTATCAGAGAAAATCTTTATGATCTTGGGTTAAGCAAAGTCTTCTTTGACAGGACACAGCCATAAAAAATAAATTTTATCAAAATTTTAAAAATAATTGGGCAGTGCCTGTGGCTCAAAGGAGTAGGCGCTGGCCCCATATGCTGGAGGTGGCGGGTTCAAACCCAGCCCCCGCCAAACCCACCCCCACCAAAAAGAAATTTTTTTAAAAAAATAATTTCCCTTTGAAAGATCCCATTAAGAACAAAAAGTGCCAAATCACAAAGTGAGAGAGAATGTTTGTAATGCATAAGTGAGAGAGAACATTTGTAATGTATATATATTTGTAAATGACTTTAATCACAATATATGGAGGACTCATAAATTGACAGAGGATACTAAGTTTGCAATATTTTTAAGCAAACCCTTATAAACTTGCAAAATACTTCAACAGAAACATCATGGAAAAAGACATTTGAGTGGCAGATAAATACATAAAAAGATGTTTATTGTGATCTTCAAAATCATAATAATCAGAGAAATGCAATTAAGCCACAATGAGAAAATATTACATGTCCACTAGAAAAGTTAAGAATAAGAAAGGAAAACAACCTGATAAGACCAAATGTTGTCAGTGATACGGAGCAACTGGAATTCTTGAACATCTGAGGGGAGTGTAAAGTTTTTTCATCACTTTGGAAAACAGTTTGGCAGTTTCTTAGAATGTGAAATATACATTTACCATATGATCCAGAAATTCCTCCTTAAGTGTTTACCCAAAAGGAAATGTATATACACAAGGACTTGTATGTGAACATTTTTGCAACTTTATTCATCACAGTTAAAAACTGGAATCAAGAAAAATGCCAAAAAACTGGTGAGTGAAAAGGAAATTATTGTATATCCATACAATGGAATACTACTTGGTAATAACAAAGAATGAGCTAGGCAACATGAAGGAATCTCAGAAGACATTATACTTAGTGAAATAAATCACACGTTGTGCGATTCTATTTATAAAAATTTCTAACCTCAGCAAAGCTGTGTACACTGACAGAAAACTAATCTGTGGTTGCCTGGAGAAAGAGTTGGTGGAAAACTGAAGACATGCAAAGTTGTCTTGGGGAGTTCATAGAAACTTAGAACTTTGGTCACATGGGTATGCACATTTATCAAATCTCATTGAACTACACAGTTAAAGTAAGTGTATTATATTGTATAGAGTAGGTACTTTAGTAGAGATGATTGAACATATTGCTGCTAAAATACAACTAAAAAAATGGTGGAGGATTAAATAATAGAAGGTGTGTAGCTGTTAGCACTGTGCTTGGTACTTGGCAAATTTCAAAAAAGATGGGTCTCTCACCTATTTTGTGGTCTTCCCTTGTAACACATTCAAAACTTTCTAAATGCACAGAAAAATACTGATGGATTTCCCTTTTCTACATATGTGGAATAGTGATTGTTTCAGGATCAATGAATTTTAATTATTGAGGATTCTTGGGTAGTAATGTCTTCAGAGTTGTGATACATTTTGGTAACCATTTCTAAGAGTTTTATTTACATCCTTATGAGAACTAATCAGAGTAACCAAAGTGAAGTTCAGGAACCGAGCTGGGTGTGGAGCTGGGGGTGGAGAGCAGTAGAGAGTGCTGCCCCAGAGAGTAAAGAGCTGACCATCGTGATGAGATCACCAGTCCATACCTAACCTAGCACTTTATGAGTCCCAGCTTTTGAAAAAGTGGAGGAATTTTATGTTGTGAATATATTTCATGTTATGAATATATTTTCAGTATGATGAAGATGAGATATCAGGAATATATGATATTTTACTGTCCTTATAGGGCAATTTGTTTTGGCATTAAAAGTCTAACTCTTTATCCCATATATTAAGGAATAACTGATTTGCTATTTTCTCTTCTTTGTCATTTAAAAACATTTTATTAATGCTGATTTTTCTCGTTGGCTCCAGGGAATTAAATTGACGGCAAAGAGGGAAATGGGCAGCCTTGTGACGCACCGTCTGTACCTGAACCATTCCTGCACCATCTGCCCTTCTGTCCCCCAGTCATTGGGCTTTTCAGTCATTACTTCAGTTTCCCAGTTTCCTAGAATCAAATCCTTGAAGATAGGTTTAGACTATCCCTTTCTTGCTGTGACTCTATATATGCCTTTGGCTAGCTCCTTTGCAAATTTTCTTATATCAGCCCTTTACTTCTATTTCCTTTGGTGTCTCCAAGTCTAGCTCCAGATTAATCTATGGTAGATCAGTGATATTTCCCATTCACCATACATTTGTATGCACACATTTGCATATTGCTCACAAATTTTCAGTGGCTTTCTATTGCCTGAATAAGAGACACACCTTATTCTGACATCAAAACTCTCTGCAGTCCCAGACTCTCAACTGGCTTACTTTGCAAGTCATATGCTTCATTCTTTTCTTTTTATTTTTTAACGTTTCCTAAATTCCCCGTATAAAGCTCTGCCTCTAACCCTTGCTTCTGCAGTTCTTAGGTCTCTGTACTGTACTTAAATAAGTTTTGTTATTCTCTTGAAGTCCTTCGTACTCAAATCCTATCTTCTCTGTCTGTGAAGGCTTCCACTTAAAAATGCTGTTTCTCACTTATGATTTCTGAGTTTAAAAAACTACCTGGCTTTTGACCCTTGCGGGGCTCCATTCTTTGCAGGCAGGGACATTTGTATTGAATTTTAGATGAGTATCCATGCTGTTGGTCTCACTTTGACCTTATTGTCAAGGTAAAGAAACTAAGGTGTTGCCTAATTGAACATTTATTACATGACTTAATCCCACTTATTCTTAAAGGTCATATAGGAAAAGGAATTCTGTCTGCACACCCCATTCTTAATAGAGAGGCCCATTTCCAAGCACTTACACTTCCATCAAGCCTGCAGCTCACCTTCCTCAACCCCTGTGTGACATAGGGACTTGCCCCTGTATGGGCCCATCTCTATGTGAGGTCTGGCTTTACCAGACCTGCTGTCAGTGACTCTTGGTTAGGAAACTACAGAACTAACAAAATTGCAAAAGCTGCCTATATTGTTAATTATTATTATTATGCAGATTTCCCATCTCTTGAAATAATATATAATTGCTTCGAATGCATGGACCACACTGAACAACTCTTCTTCCTTTACTCCTGAACATTTTATTTATAGAGGCCACACACTTAATGGTTTATTGTTGTTTATGATGACAACGATGATGATGATCTTATTTGTTCTAACCAGTAGCATGGTTCAAGTTGGAATTTGGATAATTGTGAGCAGATTACGACCATATATTGCTATATCAACCCTTCCACAGTTTAAAAGCACAAGTACAGAAGATTTGATAAGAGCAGCAGTTGAAGAACATATGATAAAGACCCATCACATTGGTGAGCGTGGACATTAGTAACAGAAATGCCTGCCACTGATGTATAACAAGGAATACATATTTCATATTCATGAATGCTTTCAAGAACAACACATGGGTTATTAAGTATTATGCAAATCTTTAATAATATAAGCTTGATTCACACTAATGTTTTCTCAGTAATCTCTAAACATTGCCAATTTTGAGCAGTCTCCTAAAATAAATGAAAGCTACTACTGAAATATGTCCTCCCTAGTTGCCAAATACAGGGATGGGTTTCTATTCTATTTTTCATCTTCCTTAGTGTATTGTTGAAAAGTGATATTCATACCCATTAGACAAATGTAGTTGGAATTGTTGCAGTTATATATAACACATCAACACCTGCTTGTTTCTTCTCATTAAAAATGTGATATGTACTGAGATCTGGTTGCGTTTGAAAGGGTGAAAATGCATATCAAAAGCAAATCAAAGATTTTGTAAAAGAGCAGTGGTGCAAATCTCTGAGAGTATCACTTTTTGAAGATGATGTATTGAAATCTGTCTTTTCTATGAATTTTTGCATGCAGCGTCTTTAACTGGTGAAGGCTCCCTCTCCTAACCTGATGAGTTTGTAATAGATGTGATGGGAAATAACGTATAGGGCTTTTATTTACATGACCTTTCTAGTGGAAGGTGAATAATGAGAGTATTCAACAAACAACTTTTTGACTGCTGTGTCTTATTTTGTTACATTCTATGATTCATTTAGAGAAGACCTGAGCTGTGCTGGCATCTCAAATTTGCAAAAGAGTCAATGTCTCCAAGTACCCAAAACCTATCCAGGGTTTTCAGGATGATGCAATTGGGATTGCCATTCTCAGCAGCATGAACTTGTTTTCATGGTGTCAAGTGTTTCTGAGGAATTTTATTTGATTTTTAACAATAAACTTTTTGTATATATTTAAGGTATACAACATGATTTTTATATATATTAACATATGTAAATAGTTACTATAGTGGAACAAATTAACATCAGGGACTTTTTTAAAGAATGTTGGTTATCTTTCTTGGCTCAAAGAAAAACAGGTAAATGATGACTGACATAGTCCCCTTACAGCACATTTTCATGCTGGAACTATGTTCGATCAAATCAGAATATTTTTTATCTAATCAAAATGAATTCCTTATATATTGTTTTCTTCAACTGCCTTTTTCCAAACATAATGATGGGATTGATGATTTGGTTATATTTAATATGGTCTTTAGAAGGTGTGTTAAAATGATTTGTCTACTGGTCCTTTCTTATACTTTACTATAATCTTTACATGTCTTTTCACCTAGCTTATTTTACTTTGATTATTAGGTACAAGAATATGGGGCAGTTGAAACTTTGGGTAAGAAACAGAAACATGCAAAAAAGATACAGAAAGGATTTTATCCTGGGAAAAATTAGAGAGGGGGGGCTAACACGATAACAAACAAACCGGTACCTGAGTGACTTTGCCCAGGGAAGATGACTTCTTGCTCATGTTAAAGTAAAAAGAAGTCCTTTGAGGTTATTAGAGACTGGGTTCCTTTTACATTTGACTCTACCACTTTCCAAGTTCTTGGAAACCCTGTCATTCAACCAGTAGATGGGGAAATAGGCAGGGTAAAGATCACTTGAGGAGTTTGTAGGCACCAAGGCATTGGCCAGAAATCAACCTGTGGCGATGACCACATCTCAACTGCAAGGGAGGCTAAGAAACCAGAAGGAAAGAGAAATCTTTTGATGGACAACCAGCAGTCAGTTCTATATGAATTGACATGCCAGTTTCAGAACTATAATACAAAGCAAAACTCAGTACTCAGGAAAAAAATCCAAGCATTCCACTAATAACCTTCTGTGGAAAACTGTGTGGGTTGTTTGCTTACAAAAGTACTTGGCCAGAGAGATACAATGACGTCTACCTTCACAAAATGCTAGATGTCCTTAACAAAAGAATTGCAAAGTACTTGGGCATAGCTTCACTCATTCTCCAGTTTTTCTTTTATTTGCAATTGATTGGCAACCACATTTGCTGAGTTCTTGAGCTCCTAGGCTTAAGGAAATATTAGTCCTGAGTGTGAAGACATCTATTCTTCAAGCCAAAATTCCCAGAGGGTCATCACAAAATTAAAACATTTCTAAAATAGCAATCATGTTATATTCATTGCAATAAGTAAGGCTGTACCAGAGGCTATAGCATTGTGGAGAAAAAATAGGGGTCATTCTCCTTTAAATAAAATGTGGCATATTTTCTACTAAAAATGAATTTTTTTTAAATAATAGGTAAGCTGTCCTTGTTATTCATAAACATCTTATTTATGCATCTTCACTGTTGTGATAAATTAGCTGGGTTTGTTTTATATTTCCCTACAGTTTACTTTAAATAATCCTTCACAGTCGTTCACCACAAGACCACATAAGGTTCTTTTTTTAATACCTAGAATGCTGAAATAGCATTTTGAGCACAGACTGTAATGCATAACAAGTGTATTATTTCTTCTTGGGAATGGCACACAAAAACTTGTTTCTCTCACATTGTCTGTTTTTAGTTTAATTCCATAAAACTGCTCTGATATTAAGGGTGATATTATTTAACCTTATACTCCACCCCAACTTTACTTCCTCTACACTCCCCATCACCCACATTCCAACATAACCATACCCTGAATTTCACTGCCATAAAACAAAGACCACTTAAATGAGATTATTAACTCAGAATATGGCCTGCCATGTTTTCCACTATAACCACCTCTTGGGTTCCTTCACCAAATCCAGTGAGTTCCTCAAGGGACATTTACTTGTTCTACCAACTCACACCACCCAGTCTATGAGTTAGGAATATCAGTAATGGGATGTGGCTTTTAAATTAAAAAGGATGAATTCCTATTTCCAATTCTAACATACCATCAACCACCCAAAACCCACCTACCCCACCACCACCATTGTTGCTACCCATATGTAGTATGCCCAGTTACAGACCATTATCATATCTGGGGCACCTGCTAAAGGAAAAGCATTGACCCTATTTGAATCTCTCTTTAGGTGTGTCTTCTTATGCTACGGGCCTGATTGATACTGAGAAATATGAATAATATAAAAGACTCACTCTTCTTTAAAATTATGTATTGTGAACACTAAAGAATTGTATGAAATCATTCATTCAAAAGACTATGTTGAGTACCATCTTGGTGGAGGTGACAAGATAATAAGAACTAGAACCTGATTTCCTGGAGTTCACAGACAAGGGGTGGAGATAGTCACATCATGACTACAAATGCAATGTGGTAAAGGCCATGATATTCCACATCTCTCTGCATGCCCTGCTGTTCCTTGGCCCCAAACGACATTCCACCTTACCCTTCTAAAGCACTACTCAAATCCAGAGTCACATCTTGTATTTGAATAGCCTTATGCATACCTTGCTTGACAGAAAGAAATACTTCTTTCTTTGTACTAACTGTTCCACATGTTCTACATTACCTGTATTATCACCTTGAATATGTTTACAAACCTCCTTCCTTGTATTAATCCTGGAGTTGGGGATCATTTCTTATTCAACTTTATAATCTGCTGCCTAGCACAGTGCCTAAAAAATAGAGCTTAAATATATGCTAGCATTTAAGTCTCTATTGTATGTTTACATTCCTTAGTAATATATATTAAATGTATATTTTATATATGAGCAATTAAATATATGTTTTCTGGTCCGAATGACAAATTTAATCAGGAAAAACCAGGGAACACCTATAGAAGTGATGATCTTTGGGAAAGAAAGATGGAAAATACACCCCACGAATGAAAACAGTGTTTCCAGAGGCACTGGGAGGTGGGAAACAGAATTGGGGCAGGACTCAGGGCAAGGATTTAAGACTTCCCGGTTTTGCAAGCGTATAGTAGATGGTGGAGGGAGCCGAGAGAGAAATGAGATTGCTGAGGAATATTGAGTAGATAACAAAGATTTTTATAAGCAATACCTACAGAACATATTTTTAATCTTGGAACCCTAACCTTTATTTTTTTAATGGATTTTATTTTATTTTATTTTATTTTATTTTATTTTATTTTATTTTATTTTAAGACAGAGCCTCAAGCTGTTGCCCTGGGTAGAGTGCTGTGGCATCACAGCTCACAGCAACCTCCAACTCCTGGGCTCAAGCAATTCTCCTGCCTCCGCCTCCCAAGTAGCTGAGACTACAGGTGCCCACCACAATGCCCGGCTATTTTTTTGGTTGCAGCCGTCATTGTCCTTTGGCAGCCCGGGCTGGATTCGAACCCGCCAGCTCAGGTGTACACCTTAGCTAGTTGAGCCACAGATGCCAAGCCATGGATTTTATTTTTTAAAGCAGTTTTAAGTTAATAGTGAAATTGAGCAGAAGGTACCAAGAGTTCCCATGTACCCCTTGCCTGACACGTGCACAGACACCACGTTCTCCCCATTATCAACTTCTCCCACTGGAGCGGTGCGTTTGTTAAAATCGATGAGTCAACACTGCCAAATCATCGTCACCCAGAGTCCGTGGTTTACTTTAGGGTTCACTTTTGGTGTTGTACATACATAATGACACGTAACTATCACTATAGTATACAGAGTAGTTTTACTGACATAAAAATTCTCAGTGCTCCACCAATTCATCCCGTCCTTTCCCCTTTTACATCTGGCAATCATGATCTTTTTTAATTGTCTTCATAATTTTGCTTTTTCCAGGATGTAGCATGGCTGGAATTATATGCCCTGATAGACTTTTCAGATTAGCATTTTTTCACTTAATAATATGCATTTGAGGTTCCTCCAGGTCCTCTTAGGGCTACCTACCCATCAACTAGCCCATCATCTAGTTATCTGTCTATCTATGCCTATAAATCTAAATATAGCTATTTTGATAACAATGCACTGAGAAAGCCATCTGTCAACTTGTGAGGGGTGATCTACACAATGAGAAACTGAGGCTTCTTGCTAAAAGTTGGCAAAAAACTTGCAGCTAAAAGCCATGCTGAGTGAGCCACCACCATGCAGATTCTCCAGCCCAGTCAAGCCTTCAAATGACTACAGCCTTTGCAGAGATCTTGCCTGCCACCCCATGAGATTCCCTAAGCTAGAACCAGTCAGTTAAGCTGATTCCAAGTTGCCAACGTACAGAAACTAAGAGATAATAAATGTTTGTTCTTTTAATCTGTTAGGTTTTAAAGTCATTTGTTACACAACACCAGACAGCTAATATAGCCACAGTTTCCTTGCTCTGTGCTCTGAGGCCACCACAGAATTTTTTTATCCATATCATGATCCAGGAAGCCCCTACTAATCCATCATGTTGGCAGGGGATGAAACCCATTTGCTAGCCTGCCTTGAAAGGAAGTCCAAGGGTGCTTTCCCATGTTTTGTACAATCAATTGCTAATAACTAGGTTATCTTGGCACTAGAACTTTTCCCATGTAGCACTTGCCCACCAGAATGCTAGAACCCTGTCAATACACAAGCCTAGCAGAAAGGGGCTAAAGCAGACGTGTGTTAACCAGGGTCTAAAATTGATGAGGATGAAGGAATCCTTCTAATTCAGCCCATCACAATAGGAGACCACATAGAGCGATGAAACTCAAATCTTCTTGCAATAAGTCTCGTATATCTTTCTGGAGTGTCCATCCTAGCTACTCAGCTTTCTACAAAATGCCTAATTCCTGAGAACTGCTACCCTGAGTCAGAGACTGAAGTTCATCTGGTCCACATTCTATTTGCAGTATCATGACTGGGTTGAGGGCGGTAATCACTGGGTATGACTTCAGAACATGACACTACCCGCAGAAGCTTAAGAATGATTTCTGTTTAAGCCTCATTGTTCTTTACATCCAACTGTGTCATTTCTTTTCATAACTTAATGTAAACTTTTTATAAGACCAATGATCGTTTCTCCCTGTGCTTAGACCTTCTCTATGATGAAGAATTATCCAAGGCAAAAGCAGTTAGTCAAGGGCGGCGCCTGTGGCTCAAAGGAGTAGGGCACTGGCCTCATATGGTGGAGGTGGAGGGTTCAAAACCAGCCCTGGCCAAAAAGAACAACAACAACAAAAAAAGTAGTTAGGCAAAAGATTAAACAGAGTATCATTTCATCCAGAAGTTGCTGGGTATAGGAAGTGTGGAATGTTGTTTTCTAAGATTTTTATGTTTTCTTCCAAAAGTTGCTATTATTGGTGAGTTCATTTTTATAGGTGGCTTGAAGGCAAATTAACTGGGGGTCAATGAGATGGAGGGAAGAATGCAAACTGGCTTTCTTCTTATGATATCTAAATTCCTGGAGAGGAAAGAAAGCCAGTCTTCATAAATTACAGAAATGAGGAGAAAAATATATGAATTCCATTAAAAAGTACAAACTTTGTTATTTTGAGCTTATTTAATAAACCTTTGAAAACCAACTTAATATTGCACAATAGATACATGATTTTCATTAAGTAAATATTTACCAATGGTAGTTGATTAAATAAGACAGTGGAGAAACAGGAAAATGAAGAAGGCATTCAGTAGATTTTCTAATAAGAGCATAAAATAATGGAGAAAGGAAAAAGAGAAAAGGAAATGGTGTTGTTTGTGGTAACCTGTGAATGGGTATGAGTTACAGGACTTTTTAGGGAACCCTGATAAAACCCTGAGACTGATGTAGTTAAGAAAAGAGAGAAATGATCTTTATTCACACAACTTAGGCTGGAATAGGTGGGAAGAGCCTTTAAATTATGAATTTTGCAGCAACAAAACTGACGGAGGCAGTTTCTTAAAGCCCCAGAGAAATTACTGTGGTTTTCATCTTCAGGTTGAGATTGGCTTTGAATACCAGCCGTAGAGAGTTTGAAGCTTCTCCTCTGTACTATGATTTCTCCCTCTAGCCATCGGTGTTGGAAACCTTTTTATTTCAGAGACCAATTGAGCATGTTTGCCAGGGAGAAAGTTTTTCACTAGACACACTTTTCCCTTTTCTTTCTGACGCAGAAAGTTGGAGTCAGACCTCTGGCCAATAGGAGGTCATTGATGAATCCCCGCACAGCCCAGCACATAAAATATTTATACTCAGAGAAAGCTAGACTAAGTAGCCAGCAGAGTATTTTGCAGCTTTGGAGCCAAACACCTCTCTAAAAGAGCAGTGCGTGTGCACAAAAGCTTCCCTCTGTAGACTGAAAAATAAACTGTGGTTTCCTCATGGAGGGTGGCTTAGTATGCCTTTCGCTGGTACATGCCATAGATCTTCTTATATCACAGCTAGCTTGACAGAAGGGAGGGAGAATGCTGTTTGTTAGTTAGTTGTTGACTTAGTTGTTCCATTTATCAAAGACATCAATTTCTGGATGGGGAGGGTAGATTTCAAATGGTAGGCAAGAGTTCCCTTTTTAGGCACTAAAGTCCTGCACTCGCTGACCCACACAGGGGCCTTGGGTGGGAGTCGTGAACAGAGACTCTTGTTCCACCGCCTTGACATTATCTGGAATTGTGGAGAAAGGAGCTGAGCTTTGATATTGAAGACACTCAAAGGGAAGCAAAGGACAAGGGGAGCAGCGCAGTGAATGTAGCACGACTGACCCTAGACAATGCTCGAATGGTCCTTCTGGCCCAGCCTCGTAGCCATGGCCCCTCCATCAGCAGCAAGGGGGCAGAAAGGGCTTTCCTTTTAGTTGAAAGTAGAGGGTGAGCCGAACAGGCAGTTCAGAGGGTCATTAGAAAGCATCAAAGGAGGCAGCCTCATGATGGTAATAAGACGGCTGTGAGGAAATAAAGTGGGCATTGATCTGCACTATCGAGTGTGACATTTTAACCGAAGCTAAAAGCCAAGAGCAAATCTAGCCCTCTTATTCATCTGCCTGCCTGTTTTAGTAAATTGTCTTTCCCTCCCCCCCAAACCACTGGCCTCAGAGGTCACTTCATATTAGCTGGCTTGTTAATACTGAGGCAATCAATACTTAATCAACAAGGAATGGGATTTTGCAGTCATCTCGTATGATCTTTCAATAAAGCCCCGAATCCATCTCGACCCATTCCGAGCCTGACGAAAGGTGTGTGGTTGCAGCAGACCCTAGATTTGATGGTCCAATGCTCTTTGGCTGATCTGCATCTTATTAAGACACCAGGCAGCCACTGTCCTTCACCCCTTTGTCTCCTGATCCTCACAGAGCGCAGCATGGCACAGACTCCAGCCATCCAAGATTTTGCAGGCATCAGTAAGAAAATTCAGATCTCTTTACTTCATAAGGTCCAGGCCTCTTTGGTAGCACTATGTAATTAAAAACTAGATAAATAAAGGCCTGGAGAGGGGAAGGGGGCAGCAAAAGACATTTAAAGTGGAAAAATGACTGTTTCACTCCGATATATTAGGCTCAGAAGCTGGAATCCCCACGTGTTCCAGTTATTGAACACAGGACTGCTAAGCTCTGTTCCTTGTGGCTCAGTGAATGATGAGGGGAGCAATGAGAGCTTGGCATTGGCTCTGAACCTCCAAAAGTCACGCTGAAGGCTACATCCAGGCAATGCTATATGAGAAGAATTAGGAGGAATTAGTTTTCAGTACTCATGTGAGTACCTTAAATATGGTGTTTTGTCCACCTATAATACTGCAATAGTCTTCTATTGATGTTTAAGGGGGTCTCGCAATAAGACAGAAAGGTCTTCCTGAAGACCTTGAAATTAACCTTTTGTCATTGTCTGACCATTCTACTTTCAGGCTCAGAAAGTAGATCGATCCTTCCTTCCGTCCTTCCTTCCTTCCTTCCTTCTTTCCTTCCTTCCTTCCTTCCCTCCCTCCCTCCGTCCCTCTCCTCCCTCCCTCCTTCCCTCCCTCCCTCCTTCCCTCCTTCCTTCTTTCCTTCCTTCCTTCCCTCCCTCCCTCCCTCCCTCTCCTCCCTCCCTCCTTCCCTCCCTCCCTCCTTCCCTCCTTCCCTCCTTCCTTCCTTCCTTCCTTCCTTCCTTCCTTCCTTCCTTCCTTCCTTCCTTCCTTCCTTCCTTCCTTCCTTTCTCTCATCAGTTTTTGTCAGTGAGTTTGTGTATTTAATGTGTGGCCCAAAACAACTTTTCTTCTTCCAATGTTCAGCAGTGAAGAAAAATGTTTGGACACCGATAGCATTAATCATACTATTTGAATTATCACTTGTTTACATTTCCCATGTCCATGAAATACTGGGAACTCATGGGTCATGGTCAGTATATGTCCCTTTGTGGAAGATAAGCAGTGGGTGAATACCTAATGAAAGAATTGATGAGTATGCAAATTATGAAGTCATTTTTCCTTTTTGTGGTAGACTGAATTCCAAGACATCCAAGATTCTTGCTCCCTGGTGTTTACACATCTTCCAGTTATTACATAGAATACTACCTAAGCATGCTGTGAAGGGATTTTTTTCACATGCATTTAAGGTCCCAGATCAGTTGACTTAAAGAAAAGATGACCTTTGGCAGGATGGACATAATCAGGTAAAATCTTGTAAGGAATGAGATCCTTTCTGCAGAAGAGTTGTCAAAGTACGAGAGGATTCGATGAAAGAGAATTCTTTCATTCTTTGTTTGAAAATGAGGGGACCACTTGGCCAGGAGTGTAGACAGCTGCTGGGAGCTAAGACTGGCCCACAACTGACAGTCAACGAGGAAATGGAAACCTCAGTCCTACAACCAGATTGAACTAAATTCTGCCAACCTGAATCAGCTTGGAAATAAATTCTTCCCAAGAGATTCTAGACAAGGAACCAATCAGCTAGAGCATTGACTCCAGCCTCATAAAGCCTGGAGCAAAGAACCAGGCACAGGGCATGTGACCTTCCCAACCAGAGACCTGGGAGCTGGCAAATGGGTGTTGTTTCAAGTTGCTAATTTTCTGGTGATTTGTTTTGCTGAAGTGTAAAGTTAACACGTTTTTATTCTAATTATATCATGTTTGCTGTGGGGGAAAAGCCAAATGATACTGTTAAAGTGAAGATATTACATAAAGGGTGGATGATCTGGTCAATTTCCCATGTGCCTTGGTTAAGGATGAGCATTTTAATATGTTATATGGTTACCAATAGCCAAAATAATTCATAGCAAAAATTTACATCAATTTGTGAAAAATACAACAGTAAATATTGATTTAGTGCTCAAGTTAATAGGTTGTTGGCTGACCTGGGCTGAGCTTGGTGATGATTCTGTTGGCATTTCATGGCTTCCTCACCTGTTTAGAGGTGGCTTGGGGACTGACTGAGCTGCTCCAGGTTTGGCTGAGAATGGACCCTCATCTTGCAATGAGTGGGCTGTCCCAGATAGCACAAATCCACTCTCCCATGGCTATGAGAGAGGCACAAAAACAGGCAGAAACAGGGAAATCTTTCTGAAGTCCAGGATCAAGACTGAAGCAAGTCCACTTCCACCACATTCTATAGTCCAAAGTGAATTATTACTGAAGAGCCCAAGAGGCACAGAGGTCCATGCCTTCTACAGGAGAAGATATAGCAAAGTTACATGGCAAAGAACATGAGTGGGGAGGGGGTAATTAAACATCACAGATGCTAAAGAGTCAAAGAAGAAAATGATGTGAGATACTCAGGACAGAATGAGCAGCTGAGGGTACATTGTTGCCTGACTAATCTCATCTTCAGCCTTTGTTATGACATAAGAATTTCTATGAAGGTATCAAGGATGTCAAACCAGCAGGACAGGTAAATACTTCAATCAAAATTTTTGTGAAAAATGCACCTTGGATGAAATGTACTCTTTAAATTATGCTATAAATCATCAGGCTGTATATGCCCAATCCTCCAGTTCCTCAGGAAGGATGCCTTGTATGGCTATGAAGAATGCTTTAAATTACTAAAAATTCACATTAAATATTGAGAACATTCAAATTTAAATAGTCAAAACTTATGACATTCTACCCAATTCTATTAAAAACAGTACTTCCTATTCTAGTAGAATCTTTAAACTGGATATTTTAGAATTCTTAGTTTAGACCACCCATATGACCTAGTAAAGTAGTAAATTTTCAGTCTAAACACAAGGTCACCCTCAAGTCTTCAAACAAGGTTGGCTTCAAGACAGTGCAAGATCTTTTAGCCAATTTAACTTCACTAAAAAATTTACAAGGAGTTTATCAAACACTAGTATTTATCTCAACAATTATAAGTCAAAAAGAAATAACTTTTAGCCTTTTATTTAAGAAGCCATCTAAAATTCATGAATCCACTTTAGGAGAACTTCAGGAGTGTTTCTTTAACCAATAGTTTTCATAAACTGTTAAAAAGGAAAATAAATGTCCAGGAACAAAGTCAGGTGATGTCGGGAAAACATCCCACAAAGCAGCAACTTCCACAGAGACTGATCCTTTCCAGCCACTCAGAGTAAACTGGGTACTTGCAAGAACCAATTTTTATGTGTACCTTTTAGGCTAATGGAAAATTATGCCTCTGCTGTGATCCTGGACCACTTGTCTGGGGAGATGTGCTTTGCTCTGTCCAGTTCTGGTAACAGTTTCTCATTCATCTTGGGCTCCTCATCAACACTGACCTCCTAATGTGGAGATAATGCCTCTTCTAGATAAATGGGGCACAACCAAGTGCATTTTTTGTAGATGTTCTACTTATGGAAGCCATGAATCCAGGCAGGATGTAAAAGTATTTCCACTCTATGAGCATATTCCAGATGCGTTTTCTTCCCATACTTAAATCTACACCTGTGCCAAGACCTATACCCACACCCAGATTGATGCCTGTTCCTATGACTAGACACATGCTTGTGCCTGTGTCTACAGCTGTGCCTGCTCCTGCCCCTGCAACTATGTGTATCTCCAAACCTTGTTTTAAGAATTAAGGGAGAGTCAATTTCATGTATATGGTACTTAACTCCTGATAGTTGCTCGATAAATGTAGAACCCAAAAATGATTTATTTGGTTACACAAGCCAGCACTGATACACATTTTCAGATACGCATCTTCTTTGATGGTGATGAACTGAAATTCTATTTATGTGCTTTGGGGTGTTCTGACATGAGGTTAGATCATGATCTGTTCTGCAGACCCTCAGAACTGCCTGAATTTAATTGCTTGTAATTAACCACTTGAAATTAAGTAAAGGGGTAGACAGAAATCCTCAAGGAAAAGGTGCATGGGACAAAATCTGTAAGATCAAGGAAGTACAACAGAAAGTTTAGTAATTCATTGTGCTTCACGCTATAAGAAACAGAGTCTCCTTACCAGATCTCTTATTTCTATGCTCAGATCCCCAGTGATTCCAGTTGTATACCCTTTATGGACCATTTACATAAACGGGTCTACTAAGATGTGCTCAACTCCATTTCTTCCAATTCTAAACACTAGCTCACGTGAGGTTTGAATAAAGAGCACTTTTTAATATTAGGCATAAAATGTTTCCTTCTCTTTACATTTCCTTGGTTTAGCCTTATTCTGTGCAACTGTGGTTACTTCAGGATTTAGCTATGCTCCCCTGGTACCAATAAAGCGGTTTAAAAATATCTATCTAATTGGAACCTTAAAGGTTTAGGATGTTTCCTTGATATGGTAAAGTATATGGTTTTCATAGCAGATAGTGTACATGCTATCAAATTAACCAAAGCATGTTCCCCTTCCAAGAACACCAAGGGCTACTCTTCCCCCTCCCTCAGCTCTACAGGTGGAGGCTGGGACGTCTGCAGCAGGGGCTGCAAGTGTACAGGGGGGCAGTCCCCATAGAGAACTCCTCGGCCTCACCACAACCTCAGGTGGCCCACCTGTGCCCTCAGCCATGGGCGTTGAGGGTCACTATTTTGTTACTGTTCATCTGGAAAAAAGGTGCTCACTATTTTATTCCTTAAAAAGATCTCTGTGAGGTTTAAAGAGCAACTGCCCCAGGATGAGGTGTGGCTGCATCACAACCAGGACAGGAAACGAGAGTCGGGGATCAACACCTTGGTGCACACGGGGAGGGGAGGTGAATCTCAGGGAAAATCAGTCGGGGAGAGAGGTAAATTCATGCCTATGGGGCATGGTGGACGCTGTGGGGGGGGCACTTATAACCTTGACCCAATTTGTGCAAAAAACAAAGTGTATAAACAAAATCTGTGTACCCCTTATGCTCTGAAATGAAAGGCAAAGAAGAAACCTACATCATTAAGAGGTTTAAAAGTAACACAAGACAGTGAGGATGAGTGAACTAATGAATCCATACAGGGATGAACGTATGAATTGCACATCCAGGGAAGGTCAGGTGTGGGAGCAGCCACATCTTGGCATTCTGAGCAGATGAGAACACCAGCAAATCACACAGCTCTGTTCTCTCTCATCATTTTCTCTTTTGGAAAAGGGTGAAGATTCTGATGTGCTTTGCAAGTTTATTTCTCAGAGGTAAAACGTGGGGTGATGACTGCATTATTATCTTCAATTACTCTATTATACCATATTTAATAAAATAAAATGTTATCACTTCACACTTTTCAAAAGGTTTCACAACTGTGTTCTTACTTTATACAAAGAGAGAGTGAGTTCTGTGTCGTCTTCAATTAGTCTTCAAACTTCCATGTAATCATTTTCCTCTATTATATTTTTTGTTGTATCAAAAAAAATCAATGTTCCTTTCTTGTGGAAGCAATTAGAAAAATCACCAATTACAATATAAAGTTCCTCTGTGAATTGTCCACAGGCATTTCCATCAGGTTTTCAGAGCCCGTGCCCTCCTAGCTCAGACGCTGGACCCAGGACAAGGATGACTTCAACGTCCAAGGCTCTGCTGTCGGAAAAAAATACAAGCCAGAAGGGCAGCTGCAGAAAGACCAAAGTCCCCTCATTAGAATGTGATGGCCAGCTCATTACAGCCACCAGCTGTCACAGATAAAAGATAAAACTCCACGTAGCTGGATGGTTTCTGGAGAGAGTCACCATGGAGTGCGAAGGCCACGGTCAAGCTGGGAGCCAGACTCAGACATCGCCCATCCCGCCCACATCAGCGTCAGACCCTGCCCTGAGCAGAAGCGCGCGCGCGTGCGTGCGTGCGTGCGTGTGTGTGTGTGTGTGTGTGTGTGTGTGTGTGTACACTCACACACTGACCAGAACCTTCAGCAGTCAGCCAGTGCAGGTCACAGGAGAGGAGAAAAACTTCAGGCTGAAAAGCTCTAGAAGACCATCTGCTATAAGGCCCTCCCCCCATGAGACTCACTTTACAGTGTCTGAGATGGGCTCCCCAGCCACAGCCTGGACCTCCCACTCACTCTACAGTGTCTGAGATGGGCTCCCCAGCCACAGCCTGGGCCCCCCACTCACTCTACAGTGTCTGACGCGGTCCCCAGCCACAGCCTGGACCCCCACTCACTCTACAGTGTCTGACGCGGTCCCCAGCCACAGCCTGGACCCCACACTCACTCTACAGTGTCTGACGTGGCTCCCCAGCCTCAGCCTGGACTCCCAAGTGGCTCAACAGCTCATGAGGTTGAGCTGCAGACACACAGTCCTCATATTAAAGGCGTGGTCCAAGTCCTACCCCAGGGCATCACAGGTGTGTGTCATAGTCTTGTCCCTTCCTCCCTCACACTCAAATGCTACACGGGGCTCCGGCCAGGTGTGGCCTCTGGTTCATCCTCCTGGCCTCCACCCAGTGTTTTCTACGTTAGCCTGTAGAAGACACAAGTCACACTGCTATTGTGTGTGAGGCCAACCCTGCCCAGCACAGACAGACTCTGTCCCATAGCTCCATCACATCAACTCACTAACACTTCCACAAATTCAGTTTTCATGAGGTTCAATCTGGGAACAGTATGGAACTCTGAATGCTGGCAATTGAGTGAAAAATTACCCATGAGGTCCCTAACTTTACACTGCCTGGTTAAATTCTGCCCTGTTTGTTTGGTTACAGGTCTTTTCTTTTTGAAACACACTGAAGGTCAGTTCTGCCATCCACTATACCAACTACCCCTCCCAGTTTGTGCCATGTGCAAACCTTGTGAACACGTTTTTGTGCATTTACCCGACCCACTGAGTGTAAGTCAACACGTAATAACAGCCGCCTCTTAGGGTTTCCCAAATTAACCAGGCACAGTCTCTGAGCAGAGTGTTAAGGCAGCTCTGATCTGCTGTCTTGTGGTCCAGTAAGTCACAGGAATATCCGAAGGACAGCCACCTTCCAGGTGACAGAGGACACCCAACCCCACGATGTCTGATGTAATGAGTGCATTCCTTAAATTCAAGGATCCCTGTCCATTATCCTTTATGTAAGCAGTGTGAGGGATTCGCTATATACAAAAGGAAACATCTCGCTCTTTGTGAGACTAATTGAGCTGGAACTTGAGCTCACCGCTTCTTTCTCGTTGCTCATCGGCCTGTTAATAATTCCTTCTGAATTGTTGTCAGAGATCAATGCTGAACTGATTGGGCCATCAGCTCTGGAATTCATCCTTTTGCCAACTTCGAAATTGCAAAAATATTAGCCTCTTCCACTCAACTGGCTTCTCTCCCACAATTTTATATCTTCTCATGGAAAAACAACTCCTCTTTCATATTTGCAAATACTCTCGGGCCCTGAGTTTTGACTTTGCTGAGTCTGAAGTACTGAGTCTTTCTGGAACATCTGACCTCTTCCTTTCCTTCCAGCAGAAGATGACAGAAACAAAATAGTCACCAAGACCATCTGCCTTCTATTTGTCCTCTCCCTGTATCATAAACCAAGTTCAGGCCCGTCCTTCCCCTTCTCCACCTGCTCATGCGTATCAAGCAATTCCGCTTGAGGGATGAAAATTAAGTATAGGGTTTCTCAGAAATTGAAAAGTGGAAAGAAGTTTAGGGAGTTGTCTTTCTTGCTTTAGTTTTCTGGAGGAAAAAAAGTAAAATAATAATCACTAAAACATGAACGGGACAGAGTTGTTGGGAATTTGTAAAAGCCGAGCCTGGAATATAGAACAGTGAGCATATCAACTACATCATCAAAGTCTGAATTTACAAAAGGACTTATGAGAAATTAAATGCAAAATTAGTGAGTATTAAATGTTCTATGTGTTCCCATGGATTGTATTAAACTATATAAAAAAACAACTCATTTAAATATTAATTACAATGAAATAAGTGAAATATAAATAATCAGTTATTTGAAGTTTTTCCTGTAATGCTGTAAAGGTGACAAAATGCACGAGAAAGATAATTTGAGAATGTTCCTCTGTTTGTGGACATGCACTTCTCAATGGGACCAATTTCCTATGCAAGTTATTTTTCCAAGATCCTGGCTTAATTGGAATATCTTTTGATAATTGCTTCCCGTTCTTCTGGCAAGCCACCTGTATGCTTAGGCGGAAGCGGAGGAGCAGGAGTGAAATGGGTGGAGACAGTGTGTCCAACATGACTTCACTGTACTGTCACGCAAGCTCCTCGCTCCGGAGTCCACATTTTTTAATAGGGTGTGTGGTTGATTTATTCAGGCTATTCAGCTCAAGTAATAGGAGTTTTTATTTTATTTAAAATTTAAAAGGAGACTAAGAGACTCATTCAGAGAAACATTGAATTTGGAATATTTATCAGTTATTTAAAACAGTAATACAATTCAAAGTCAGTGAAAATACTAATGAAACGCTAACTAGGTTAAGAGAAATTTTAGTGCCTATAAGTTAATATTAATTTTGCTCCTATTATATCGTAGTAATTTAGTTGAACCCCAATAAAACTAAACCCGAGGCATTTATTTTATTTTGCTCCAAAATTTAAAACTTTATTACAAAAAATGAATTGCCCCTCCTTTTTTTTATGCCTCAGTCCTCTCAACACCTCATCTGCTATGAGTAAATTGGTATGGGAGACAGTCTGAGTGGCACCGTGCTGTGACAGCAGGCTGGACCAAGGAGTGGACTGTCCCCGCCTGCCTCAGGGCTGATGCTGTCCACATCAAGTGGGGGGTGGGCAGCCTGTGGTTCTCCACATGTGGTCTGCAGACCAGCAGCATCACACCTCCTGGGACCTGGAACACGGTCCAGGGCAGCCGCATCAGTCACTCTGGGACAGGACTCAGCATTCATGTGTTAAGATGAGCTGCAGGTGATTCAGCTCTGCACTAAAGTTTAAAGCCTGCCAATCAGTCAACTCACTGAGTGAACGGAATGGCTTTGCAGGAAGAAGTTTAATCAAGGATAAACTCAGAACCCATGCATGTGAAACACTAAGAAAAATACAAATGGTAGAATCTGATTTCCATATACAGCAATGATAAAGAATAAGGCCAATGGTATCAGTATGCTGTCAAGGTCAGGAAACAATATCTTACTTATGATAGTTCTGGATAGCAAAGAACTAAGCCTGGCACGGGGTGGGGGTGACAATGCCATTCAACAGTTCATGGTCTTTTGGGAGATCTTCCATTACAAAGGGCTTCAGAAGTTTTCTAGGTCATGTGCCTGAACTCTGAGGTCTGCTAATCTAAGTGTTTGCTACTTGTCCCATACTGGCTAATCAGGACTCATTGGTATATGTGCATTATTGTATGTTCTACTAATTTTCTTACAGAGTGATTTATTTATCCCTTATCTGCAAATCATAGGTTAATAGTCGGCTATCACTAACATTATATTTCAAATGTTTGGAATGAATCTAAAGTGCACAGCACCACATTGCCAGCAGAAAGGGGACCCATGTCAGCCTCCTATTTGCTCCAGGATGGAGAAATGTGGAGCAAATGAATGAGAAATGCTGTTTTCACCAGTGTGTTCACCTTTCACAGATCCGTATTCAGATGCAGGAAATAGTTTTCTATGGTACTATCACCAAAAACATCAAAAAGTAGCAAGTGCGATAAGCTTTTAAAATATGCACCAAGGCAGCGCCTGTAGCTCAGTCAGTAGGGTGCTGGCCCCATATACCAAGGGTGTTGGGTTCAAACCCAGCCCTGGCCAAACTGCAAAAAAAATAAAATAAAATAAAATAAAATAAAAATAAAATATGCACCGAATCACCCAGCGCTCCTGTGGGTCCACAAGGCCTCTTAGGCAATAAGCGCTCTGTGTGGGGCAGTTTGTCTGCACAAACTTCAGGACACGGTGTTCCTCCTGCCATCACGAGTGTGTTAGGGATAATCTGTAAGGTAACACTGAAGATTACTCCCATACAGTCCTTCACGGCCTTTCAAATGCCTGTGTTCAAGAAACAGACATGCAGAGAGGAAAAGGGAAGTCAGAGCTGGGAAAGACCCCAGAACATACCTGCCGCCCATCCTCAAAGCTTTCTCCAAAATAACCTGGATAAGAGCTGATGGTAACGCAGAGCCAGGTCCCCAAATTCTTATGCCAGTTCACTGTCCTGTTCTTCAGACTCTTTCAGAAAAGGAAATTGAGGGGCAGAAAAAAGTCACGCTGACATGAATACCACAGATCCATTATCAACAACAACACGGTTTCCCCGAGGGACCCCAGACCTTTGATCTACAAACTCTTAGGCAGTGCCCTGTGCTTCTTCCTCACCGGGTTGTGACAACTATATGCGAGGATGTGTATTGATGTCTTCCCCCCAGAATACAAGCTCAGGAAGGCAAAAAGCCCCCATTTCGGATCTGTACTCCACCCTGCACACTCGGTTAACACCTAGCACATTGGAGGCGCTGAGTATTGTTTTGCGGAATGAATGAGCGATAACACGTATAGTAACATTACAGCACAGATCACCCGGTTGTTCTTTCACATCCGTTTTCCCGCCTAGATCTTTTGCTGGGTTGAACAGAACTCATTCTTCCACCTTACGTCAGAGCAGCATTTGCATTAGGGGATATCAAACTGTTTTATTACGAAGGAGTAATTCTTGGGATCTAGGAGTTTGTGAATATGACCTTTCTTCATTTCCAAGGCTGACCAGGGACTGTTAAATGAGTCATTCTATGTTTTAGTTTTCTCATTCGTTACATAGACATAATTGTATTTGCTTTTATTTCCCTAAGACATTGTAAAGCTATAGGAGAAAGATGAGGGCGCAGCACGGTGAACCCTAAAAGTGAAAGCACCGTATCATTCTGTGATTGCAGCCACAGAGCTGTTAGTTCTGTTTGTTCTTTTCCTCCTGAGATACATGTCTTACCTCACTAGCTCAGGTAGAATATGCAGACAAGTAATCTTCCCGTCTTCTCGACTATCTTCTAAAAACAGCATTTTCTTTTTCAGCACATTCCTGAAACCTGCCCAGTGGAGATCTACAGTGTGATGTCACCCTGCTTCAGTTTCTTCAGAAGATATTGAAATGCCCCTTAGAATCTCCCAAACGCAGAGGAATTATACTAAGTCGCCCATAATTCTTTTTGCAGTTAAAACTAAGAGCATTCTTTCTGGAAACCACAAAATAGATGATGGAAGGGCCATGAGAAGGCAGCACATGGTGGGGACATCAAGGGACAACATGACAGTGTCGTGGGATTGAATGTTGTTCTGGGTGTGTGTGTCAGGGCGTTTCTGGATGAGATTAATGTTGAAGTCAGTAGGCTGAGTAAGGCAGATTGCCCTCCCCAGTGTGAGGGGCTACATCTAATCCACCAAGAGGCCAAACAGAACAAAAGGGCTAAGTGAGACCGAGTCTGTCCCCTCCGCCTGCCTGTGTCAGTGGGGACACCTCCTGCCCTGGGTTCGGACTGCATTGGAGGGGACACCATTGTCTCCCGTGGGTCTCCAGCTTCCTGGCTACACATCTCAGCACGTCTCCGCCTCTTTAATCACATATGATATCCCGTCCACGTGCTGCGCACCTGTGCCCCATCCTAATGTCTGTGTTTCTACGGACGACTCCAGTGCCCCACACAACACCGTGTGCAGGACCTCGGCAGCACTAAGCTCCTCATGGTGGCCACAGCCTCCAACCCCAGTGTCCAGGTCCAGCAGGGAGCTCTTCCTCCACTGGCTAAAATTTATTAAGTAGTAAAAAGCCACGTGCGGCCCACACCCTGCTTGCTGAGCTGTGCACTAGTGATTGAAAACATTCGTCCTGTGAAGTGTCTTCCTATCAAGCCAAGGAGACAGGGATGGGAGGAGAATTGTATGCGTGAAGGTAGAGCACACATTTTTCAGGAAGTTCACACGTGTGAACAATGTATGGAGAATCTGAATTAGGCTGACACAGACACAGTGTCAAGCCTCAGAATCTGTTTAGAAAGGCCCCGCTGGGTCATCTGCTCCCTGGGGCCCCTGTGATCCTCCCCTGTCAGAAGCAGGGTGACCAGGCCTGCTCCGCAGGCCTCGCTTTTGCCCAATGCAATGGCTAGGACAGCACAGCAGGTTGAAAGCCAAGCCTGGAATTGAGATTCTATAAATTGAAAGGCATAAGCTCAACTTGATCTTGTCATAACTCTGGAGCAGAAAGCAGCCCCTGCGTAGTCCTGTAGTGGTTTACAGCGGTCACACCATGTTGAAGCCCCCTGCCCATAGGAGGAGATGTGTCACCCTCTGCTGTGTCACTGCCCTCTCTCGAGGCGCCCACTCCTGGGATCTCCCTGGTTAGCGTGTCGTGGTCACACACGGAGCAGTACCAGGTCCTGGGGGCATAGTGTAATGCTCTCCTTACTGTCAGTAATTGTGGTTTAACTACTTCCTTGATCAACAGAAGTTGAAAAGACTGTTCTCACTAGGAAGAATGAGGAAAAGTTTCTGCAGCTGTAAAATCTAACTACAACAGCAAAATACAAGAGATAAAACCAAGTTTTTCTTGATCTAGACACGTTCCTACCTGAAAGTCATCCCAGGAACACTGCTCCCCTGTCTCCCTGACGGCTCACACTATGAATGTCACCGGTGGCCCAGCTCCATGGGAAGGTTCCGTACATACACAGAATGGGGACGATGAGGATGAAGAGGATGTCTTTTATTTTTAAGTTGATATAATACTCAGCCTGAGATCAAAATAACACAGATGGGTTTAAGCCTAAGAAAGGAGGCCTTTCAGTGCAGGGCTGAGCAAAGTGGGGCAGTCGGGATGGAGCTGAATTGCTCTGATAGGAGGCACTGTGTGGAGAATGTGGGGAGGAAGTCAGCATGAGGGGTGGCCAGTTAAATGGAGAAGGGGCCAGTTACCATACACAGGGCTTTCCAGATGTTGGAATGAGGGGGACAAAACACAAACCGGTGTCACAAGTCTATGCGACGGAGTTAGTGTCCTGCAGAAGTCAGCAGGTGCGTGCGGTGCTCACGCCTGTTTCCTGCATCTCCCTCTGATGTTGAGCAGTTCTACTACTCCCAAATGCTCGCAGAAGTGTCACATATTCACAGAGAGCACTGAGGACAGAGAGACAGCCTCTGTTTTGTGGTCTGTGTGAGGCGCTGTGAGAAACACCGGAGGGAGGCCACCAAGGGAGGATCAATCAGCAGCCCTGAGTCCTCACACCTGCACATTCCCAAGAAGAGTCTGTTTTCAGGACTGGCCTTTGGTTAGCCCTTAGGAAGTAAACTCTGAGCCTTCTAAATGTTCTGCCTGATGTCTGAGGCCCTGGACCCCGTGGCACCCATTGGAATAGACAGTTTATGCCAATGACGTGAGTTACGCTGAAAGCCTACTTTCACTCTGCGAGCTGGATTCTGAGCATCTGCAGTTGGTCATATAAATGCCTCAGGTCTACAGGACAGAGCTGGATGAGAACCTCAGACACCAGCTCGGTGAGCTTCCCTGGTTGACAACACTTCCCACTTTCGAGAATTAAGCGCGTCCGTGGGCACTAGCAGAAGAGCACACCTGGAGCGTTCTCTTCCTGACCCTGGACACTTTTTCCCCTTTTGATGTTTTTAATTCCAAACCCTTTACTTCAATAAACTAGAAACCTGAGTATAACAGCTTCCCTGAGTTTGAATCATTGGAACTGACAATGGTTTGGGGACCCCCAACACAGACCTGGAGAATTGAAAAAATGCAAAAACTTAGTTTAAGGCAGTGGTTCTCAACCTTCCTAATGCCGTGACCCTTTAATACAGTTCCTCAAGTTGTGGTTACCCCCACACATGAGGAGCAGAGTCTTGGTTCCTAAGACCATCAGAAATATGTGTTTTCTGATGGTCTTAGGCAACCTCTGTGAAAGGGGAAAGGATCTTTTGATCCCCAAAGGTGTCACGACCCACAAGTTGAGAACTTCTGGTTTAAGGTTAAAAAAAAGAGAGAAAGATGGAATTTTGGAAATCCTAGGGGCAACTGGCAAGAGAATTGGTTTCTGCTTGTGGAAGTTTAAGTTTTCTTTTTTTTTTTCTTTTTCCAAAAATGAAAGATGAGGCTGGATATATTAGCTCATGCCTGTAATCTCAGCACTTTGGGGAACCAAGGCAGGAGGATTGTTTGAGATAAGGAGTTTGAGACAAGCCTAACCAACGTAGCAAGACCCAGCCTCTATACACAATAAAAAAACAGTATGGTGTGATGTGCACCTGTAGTCTCAGCTGCTTGGAGCCTGCGTTTGGAGGATCACGAGCTTCGTGGAGCTGTGACCACTGAATTCCAGCCTGGGTGACAGATCCAGACCCTGTATCTTTAAAAAGTAATAATAATAATAATCTCATACAAGAGATGATGGGAGTAGAACTTGTTTCATGTAATCACCCCTTTCTCATTTTTGGGGCTAGATTTTTCCTCACTTATCCAATTTTACTTTCATCTTGTTATATTGACAATATTTTTGTTAGCTGTGTTAAATTATTTCTATAAAAACATTGAGGATAAGTTGACTAATCAAGTTTTAAAATTACTGTCTTGAAAGCGACCTTGTCACCCCAAATCAGATAAACATGACACAAGAACCCATGACTCAACTTAGTCACACACTAAGCCACTGCCAAATGTGCTTCCAGAAACCCATAAAATTCCAGGGTGATGGAAAGACAGCAGTTCAGACTCTGTCTGGAACCTTATTTCTCTTTTCAGTTTGAGGATGAGTTGGGTCTGTCACCTATACCAGGGGGCTTACCACCGTCACAGTCCTGAATGACCACACACCGTGTGGTCACAGGGAATGTTCTTACCCAAATGAGAGCAAGTATGTGGATTCCAGAGTGGACTGTCCCAGACTTGCTGGGTGCTGCAGACTGGGGGGCACCTCTCTGTGCACCTGCAGCTTTCCTGAACGAGTAAACGCAGGGCAGGTTCGCAGAGCCACGGGAGGGACCACTGCCGGGTCTTGCGAGCCCGTCTTTCACTTGCAGTACATGATAATGTTGTTGTGCCTATGAATCATTCCTTTGAAGCCGCCTAGTGCTTTTTGTGTTGCTTTTATATAAATGGATGACTATATGCTGGTATTTATAGTATGTAACAAATCTATGTTGTAAGAGTCCGTTTGCTCCGTTGTTGAGCACACTGTTTAGTCTGAAAATCTGCAGGACAAACTGTTGCATCAGGATAAAATGTCCTTGCAACAGCGCAGGGTTGGAAAGTGCCTCACAGGTCTGACTCACTGACGCAGCCTAGAAAAGATCGTGGAGCATTGTGCAGACGGGGCAGACGGCGACCTGCTCTCCAGACACAAGTCCAGCCGGGCGCACACCTGAGTCGGTTCCAGGTGAGATGTGGTTAATGATTCAGTGTGGTCCCCTCATACATCAGAGGCAGAGGCTCCACTGGAAAATATGTCTTGTTTGCAAAAGGCCCAGAAAATCAAGGCAGTTCTCACAGAAACGGAGAATTGTTTACAAATGCATTTAAGAAAAATATGGGCTTAGATGGCCTTTACAATTTATTTTTTAGTAGAACACTTTTAAAACTCCATTAGGGCTTCAGACATCTAGTCACTTTTGCCAAAGCAAATAGGGGGCTTTATGTGCCACCCTGCAGCAAGATTTAAATTCACTTCTCTTTTCTCTCCTTTAATGGCAGGAATGAAATTACTCAAGAATAAATTAATGTGGATTGGTGGTAGCTATTTCTGAGTTTAGGGACATCACTCTACATTTGCTTACAACAGATTTGCTGAACTTGGGTGATTTAGCAATGACCTCATGGTTAAGTGAGACTCTCTGCTTTCTTGCCCACAGTTCTGAACATACATACACCTGAAGAAACCAGAAGAAAAGGAGACCGGGGGTGTGGGGGTGGACAAGGGGGGCATTGTAGGAGAGTGAGTTCTGTCAGCATGAGGTTCGAGTTAGAACCAGAGAGGGCAGAGTGGTGAGCTGCTTACTTGAGGCTGCCATTTTCTTTCAGAGCACACAGTGACGTGGTATTTTATGGGATCTCCCCGTTTAATTTTGTGGGTCACCTAATTGACTGAGTTCAGGCCTGTAGATGCGAGCACAGGTGATCTATAGTACTCCAAGTTCTTTAAAGCCCAGCCCATAAGACCTGCCCTCCCACCATGCTTCATCTACGGACTAGACGCAGATGAGCAGGCGTCCTCAGGGGTCATGAGCTGTCACAAGATGGAAGGATCAAGAGTACTCATGTCACTGCTGGGGGAAGTGCTCTCTGCCCACCAGGAACATTTTTTGGATTTTACATGAAGAAGCAAAAAATAAACATCTCCACAATTGAGCCAGCACCCCATTCCCACCACCTTCACTGCTGTGAGTATGAGCTCCAACACCCCGTCTCAGAAAACAGCTGCAGCCACACGGAGTCAAAAGGCAACAGCCACAACTAATGGCTACATGACAAATGGGCTACACTGGAAAAGTGACACGCAGTGAGCAAGCCCTGAGGGGACTCACCGCCGCCGTCGCCGAGTCCGCAGCCTCCTCATCCTCACCTGGGTCAGTGCAGCATCCTGCCCCTGCCTCCTGCCCTGTCCTGCCCTCCCCAAGTCCTTACCACCTCACAGGGATCCTGGGGGAAAGGTTAGCTCATGCTGCGCCACTGTCACTCAAAACGTCCTTATGGTTTTGGTTGAAGCCACAGGGGCCACTGGTTTAGGCAGGGTCCTTGGATGTGCATCACCAGCTTCTCACTGAGTGGGCCATGAGAGGGAGACAAGGGCAAGAGAAGAAACGCACCAGTTTTGTCTTCCTTCTATCTGCCTCTGAAGCAGCATGTCTGTGGGATCCCAGCTCCACAGTGGACTGCAGGGGCAGAGTTCTGGCTCAGCTATACCTCCCCACCCGAGTGGCACCCACAAGACTGGCAAAGGGCTCCCTGCTGGGGCTCATCTCTGGGTACCCACATTCTCAATTTGGCCGCCCTGCTCCTTTCTTACCAGTGCAATAGTTGGTTTCTCTGCATGTCATGCTCTTCTGTTACATAGATGGAGGATAGATGCAGATAGGTCCATAGACAGACACATGGATAAAGAGATAAAGAGGCAGGTCTGTAGATAGACAAATGGATATGTAGATACAGGGACAGGTCCGTAGACAGACACACGGATATGTAGACACAGTGACAAGTACGTAGAAAGACACACAGATATGTAGACACAGAGGCAGGTACATAGACAAACACATGGATATGTGGATACAGAGACAGGTCCCTAGAGAGACACATGGATATGTAGATACAGAGACAGGTCCGTAGACAGACACTCGGATATGTAGATACACAGACAGGTCCATAGAGAGACACACAGATATGTAGATAGAGAGACAGGTCCATAGAGAGACACTCGGATATGTAGATAGAGAGACAGGTCCATAGAGAGACACACGGATATGTAGATAGAGAGACAGGTCCATAGAGAGACACACGGATATGTAGATAGAGAGACAGGTCCCTAGATAGACACTCGGATATGTAGATACAGGGACAGGTCCCTAGATAGACACTCAGATATATAGATACACGGACAGGTCCATAGAGAGACACTCAGATATGTAGATAGAGAGACAGGTCCCTAGATAGACACACGGATATGTAGATACAGGGACAGGTCCGTTGACAGACACACGGATATGTAGATACAGAGACAGTTCCCTAGATAGACACTCAGATATGTAGATACATGGACAGGTCCATAGAGAGACACACGGATATGTAGATACAGGGACAGGTCTGTAGAGAGACACTCAGATATGTAGATACAGGGACAGGTCCGTAGAGAGACACTCGGATATGTAGATAGAGAGACAGGTCCATAGAGAGACACTCAGATATGTAGATACAGGGACAGGTCCGTAGAGAGACACATGGATATGTAGATACAGAGACAGGTTCATAGACAGTCACTCAGATATGTAGACACAGAGACAGGTCCCTAGAGAGACACACGGATATGTAGATACACAGACAGGTCCATAGAGAGACACTCAGATATGTAGATACAGGGACAGGTCCATAGAGAGACACTCGGATATGTAGATAGAGAGATGAATACATAAAAGTTACATAGACATAAAATGTAGGTACAGAGATAGAGATGTAGAGATACAGAGTTAGACACACAGACACACACGCACACACACATTTGCTTTAGGTGGTTCTTCTTTTCAAGAGTTTTCCAGAGTGAAACCTTAGTGAATGGCCCGAGCTATGGTGGGAGCAACAGTCTCTGACTCTGAATCACACACAGGCCAGACTTTCCTGGGACTCCCTCCCTGCCCAAGTTATGCTTTGTGTGATATTCCAGTTGCTACAACTACTCCTCCCTACTCTTTTCCTTTTTTATTGTTTCAGGTTAATTCAGGGTACAAAGCATTAGATTACAATGTTTTCATTTCTTAGGTAAAGTCCCTAAACAAAGTCCAAGGGTGTCCCACACACCCTCCCGTTGTCCCCATTAAATGGGAACACACTCACGCCCTCCCTCTTCCCCTTCTCACTCCCTCATTCCCCTGCCCCCTACCGTGAACTGATTTGAGTTTTTCTCTCTTGTGAGCCTGTGTTGGATCATCTACTGGCTTCACATTAGTATTGAGTACACTGGATTCTTGCCACATCACAAAATCTCAAAGCTGCAGATGCTGGTGCAGATGTGGAGAGAAGGGAACACTTGTAAACTGCTTGTGGGATTACAAACTAATACAACCTTTGTTGGAAAGAAGTATGGAGAATCCTCAAAGAACTCAAATTGGACCTCCCATTTGATCCTGCAATCCCATTCCTAGGCATATACCAAGAAGAAAAAAAAGTCATTTTATCATAAGGATTTTTGTACTAGACTGTTTATCAAAACCCAATTTACAATCACCAAAATGTGCCCATCAACCCAGGAATGGATTAACAAACACTGGTATATGTATACCATGAAATATTATTCAGCCACTAAAAAAGATGGAGTTTACATTTTTTGTATTAACCTGGATGGAGTTAGAACTTGCCATCTTTAGATATAGAGTTTGCCATCGTTATCACTTGAATTTTCGCTTACCAAAATGAATCAGACATATAAGAAAATGACATCAAATTTAATAGAAAAATGTAGTACATTTCCATGTGGTTATCTTTGTTTGCATTAATTTGGCCTCTCTCTTCTGTCCACTCACTCCTCCCAAATGGAGAATAAGTGAATTATTTGATTGACCAGTTTGTAAGTAGGTCCCAACCTGTTTGCCCTTTTGTTCTTTATTCTGTTTGGAAAACTTCTAAAATAGCAACTATTCTCTGTATCATTAATTTTCAAGAGCAGGAGGAAGGTAAAGTTTTCAGTTCAACCAATAACTGGTTGGATTTGAGAAGCTCTTTTTTTTTTTTGCAGAGATGGAAGATGTTCTGTACACACAGCCTTATCAGTACAAAGACAGCTATTTTGTTTTCCATCTTTTCAACTTCTCCCCCTACCCATTAATGAATTCCAAAAGCAGGAACAGGGAAGATATGCATTAACTCTTTCAAAATCCTAACAACAGTTTCAGTGAACACATCTTCTTTAACATACCCAGGCCAGAACCCTGCATCCCTTGTTGGAAACATCAAGCGAAAGAGACGTAAGAGCAAGTGGCTCTTTTTGGGCATTGCAGGGGAAAGGTAGGTGTTATTGTGCACTCAAATCTGAGCTGCTCACGTGAAGGGAAGCGTCGCCTTCACGCTGCCTACACACACAGAGGCCAGGTGGCCCAAACCTCTGAACCCACTCTCAGTTCTGAAAACCCAAGGCTAGGCATCATAGATCAAAAAATTTCCAAAAGTTTTAACTTTTCTTCTAGACATTTTTACTTTTTTTGTCTTAAGGAAAGAACATCTGGAAGGGCACCGAATCAACTGTCATAGCCTCCTCCTGAGCTGATGAGTGCTCCCTGCAGGAGGAAGTCGTGGGCAGAAAGGGTAAAGGGCTGGACCACAGTTAAGGGCAACTCTGAGCCAGAAGCGTCATTCCATCTTCTTAGGTATCTAGCCCAAAGACTTTATACTTGAAGAGAAAAATATATATATATAGTTCAAAAAAAAAAAAAAAACCAAACACCTAGCAGGATATCAAACATTTAGACCAATTTCTGTGTAGGGAAAACTGATGCCTGTTCTCAGGCTGTTGAGTAGAAGAATCTCCTCTCGGCGTCCAGCCCATGTATCCAGTTGGTGTCCAGCCCCTGTATCCGGACAATGGTATTCTAGGTCCTGCCACCTTAGAGAAGCTTGGAAATTCACATGCAAGATCCAAAGATACATTGAATGCTAACAGTTATCCTTGAGGTTCTAAGAAAGGAATCTAGAGCTTTTTTGATTTTCTAAAAGAAAAATGATTTACCGATGGTAAAATCATCCCCCCCCCCACCGACACCCCCACCAAGAGTATTCCAAGTGCTAATTCCTGGGGATTAGATATATTAGTTTACATGGGGGGGTGGGAATGATCCTTGTAGATGTGACGAAGTTAAGAATTTCAAGTTGGGGAGATTATCTTGGATTATCTGGAGGGGCCTAAAGGCCATCACAGGCATGGTTATAGGAAGTGGAGCGGGTGACATAATCATGGGGCCAGAGTGGAGTGATGTGGCCCCAAACCCAGGAGTGCCTCAGCCACCAGAAACTGAAGAGGCAAGAGTGGACCCTTCCCCGGAGCCTCTGGAGGGAGCCCGGCCCTGCTGATGCCTTGATGTTGATCCAGGGAAACTAACTGCCCACTTCTGGTCTTGAGAAGACAGAGAATAAATTTGGGGTTCTAGCAAGCCAAGTTTATGCCAATTTATTATGACTGCAATCGGAAATTAATACATAAATTTACTAATTCAGAGTAAAGCATTCCCCTGCGTCCTGTTTAGACATCCAGGGCCAGCTCAGGGGCCCCCGTTCTACACGGACAGCTGCACACACAGCCCGTTCCTGCTGCTCAGGCATATCTTGTAAACCCACAGGTATGACTTGTCAAAATTGAAATGAAATAAATTTAGTTTTGACAGACTTCGAAAAAAATGGAATCGGTTAACGTGAATAAGGTAAAGACTGTATGATTTTTCTAAAAACTACTCCTTTTTTCAAATCTCCTAATACTTGCAGATAATATTTTGTGTATATTTGTGTTTGTGGGTATGTTACATACATGTACATATATATATATATATATAATTTTTTTCCAAAATGGTAAAATGCTGTAATTTATCTTTTACTAGAAATTTCTATTAATTTTTTTAATTTCCTCTACTTCCCAAACATCCTTTTACAACCCCCTTGCAATCCATGTAGCAAAAATGAGAGATGAAAACCTTTATTTAGCCATAGAGATCTTCCAATCATTGCCTTGGTCTGTTCAGCCGCTGTAACAGAACGCCGTGGACCGGGTGGCTTACACATGACCAAAAGTTATTTTTCACAGTTCTGAGGCCTGGGAAGTCCAGGATCACGGAACCAACATATCTGGTGTCTGGTGAGGCCTCTTCCTGTCCCCACATGTCAAAAGGGTAGAGCTCAGGTCTCTTTTGGATACTTGCCCCATTCTTTTTTTTTTTTCTTAAATCTTTTTTTTTTTGGGTAGGGTTGGGTTTGAACCCGCCACCTCTGGCATATGGGGCCGGTGCCCTACTCCTTGAGCCACAGGCGCTGCCCACATTTGTCCCATTCTTAAGGGCTCCATCCCCAGGAGCTCGTCTTCTCCTGAAGGTCTCACCTGCTGACACCACCACCTTGGAGGTCAGAATTTCAACGTAGGAATTTTGGTGAGGACAAAAACCTTCAGTCCGTAGCAATCATACTGTGATATTTTTACATGCATTCCTTCTAAATTGTTTCTTTCAGTATTACATATCATATGTGATTTTTTCAAAGATTTTATGAATTGCTGCTCTTATTGTATTTGATTATTAATGTTAGATAATTGCAATTGACCTTGTGGAAATGTATGTGCTAAGTAGCAAAGCATCAGAATGCACAAAGTAAAACCTCTAGAAAAATAATAAAAAGCCATAAATCTGAAAACCGCGGTATGAAACGAGAATAAATCAGCAAGGCCAATTGCTGATAATGTAGCTGTGTACTTGGAAAAATAAACAAAATAACTGACAATTAGAGTCATTGAGGTGAATCTATGCAAAATCAATTTACAAAAGTCAGAGTTTCTTTATTTACTAATTCCAGCCAGTTAGGAAACAAAGTTTAAAAAAAATCTTTAATTCAAAATATCTATTAAGATATAAACTACATTAAGCGTGGCCACACCCCCTACAACATTTTACTCAGGAACATGGAAAATGAGAACTTACTTTACTTAGAAACATTTCCAATGGTAAAATTTTTAAACTATAATCTGCTCTAATCCACATAATTGCTCAACAGAAAAGGGACAAATGTTTGTTTCCTCAATAAGCTTCAGGACATTCTCTGAAGCAAATATCACTAATTTGTACAATTGTTGACTAATATGCTAAATCTTTTCCACACCTGAGCATGTGTTTTTTTAATATGTAGATTTCTAATCTGTAAAATCAAAACCAGTGGTTTCTCCCTGTCCTTTTTTTTTTCTGGAAAATCCCGGTTGCCTTTTCCTTTGTGCTGTGTAGATGTTTAAGTCCCTATGCGCATCCCAACCTGCATCCCTCTTTATCTTATCATCATTAAACATAATCTTGGGGCTTGGAAGCCTGGAGATTTCAGGGTGACTTTTTTTTATCCTTTTAACTGCATGTAATCTGGCATCCTATTTCCCATAAATGCCATGTCTATTTTAGGGGATTTTGAAGAGGTTTAAGAAAGTATGTTGTACATGGCACAGCCTACTGACTGCAAGTTGGAAGGAGTCTGAGGAGAGTGGGGAGGCTGAGAGAGCCCAGGGATGATTCATGGTGTGTGCACCCTCCACACACTTCCAGGGGCTGGCAGAGGAGGGGGACAGCTCTCTTGCCAGAAGACTGGAACTGAATTCTTAGACAATCCCTGGCTGCCAAAAGATGTCATCCCAGGCTTCCTAAAGAAGCCATGAATTGGATGTCAGTGTCTTTCAGCTAAAGGTAGAGTTTGTATCCGACTGTTAGGTCTCCTTAGACAGATTGTTATCTAATTGAGTCTCTTAGCCGAGAAAGGATGGCAGTGATGCCTGAGTGTTCTGAGTGGGAGAATTTTAGGCCAAGTCAGATTCCAGAGAGCAGTTCTAAGGGCTCAGGTGTAGACTTCCCCTATCAGCCAATCTGCTCTCTTGCCCCACACTTTTGGGGCAGTGTGTGCTCAGCCTGGTCGCCCTGTTCAAACACCCCTCTGCATGGGGCCAGCACACATCAATCCCCCACAGACACTCCTGCTGTGTCCGGCACCCTCTCTGACACACCGACTCCCACAGACTCTCCTGCTGTGTCCGGCATCCTCTCTGTTCCATGGCCTTTTATTTCCAAGCTGAAAACCAAAGCTTCCCACCCTCTGCACAGGTTGTCCATTTTTAGCCTAAAGAGAGGAAGTAGGGGTTTTGTTCCTGACCCCACTATGTTAATGCCAAACATGCTGTGCTACTTAGGGAAAGAGAAGTTAATTCTGTCCCATAAATGTTATTCAAACCGAAAGGGACTCAACCTCACTCTTCGGGACTGAGGGAAGAAACCAGATGAGCCTCCAACCAGGAGTGAATCCACAACCTGCTCCATTTGCCACACACTGGAGTTTCTGGTGCTTCATTTCCCTTTTACTTTTTAAACTAGATACCTTTCTAGTGAGCTTTCCACAGGACTGTAATCAAGACAATTGATTCCTCGGGTGTGCCTGAGCTCAAAAAATAGAAGAATTTTTCAAAGAAATTACAAGTAACTAAAAATGTAGTTCTGAAACTTGAATTTAAAAAATATAGACACGTGAGAATTCAGTGTGAATTTACCTTCTAACATGAGGGAAATAATCACCAACGTTAGACAAAGGATGGCCGAGAGGGCGGGAGAAGGTCCACCTGTCTGCTGGTCCTTCAGCTGCTGTGTGACAGTGCAGGGGTGTCCCTGCTCTTCAAAAGGGGGATGCTGCCTCCCGGCCATGCCATGTGGCTTTCAAACATGCCACAGAGTTAATAACAGAGTCGGTACCTAACTGAAGGGCCTTCTAACTCCTAATCCTTGATCTTTTCCATTACACTATGAAGAGGTCGAATTCTGCTGGTGGCCATGGGGACATTTTGTTGTTCACATACACATTCATTCAACATTTATTCCATAGAGACTTCTCAGGTATCTGTTACATATAAGGCATGTGGCTAACATTAGAAAATATTTCCTGCCACTTCTGGCCACATAGTATATATTCCTCAAACATTAAGCACCACACGTGTGCCCAGGACTGGATGAGGGCTGAGGAGACGGAGCTCTTGCGCCCGTGGAACGTGGGCACTGCTGAGAGGTGGGGAGAGGCATGAGAAAGTCAATGAAATTGTGTCAGAGAGAGCCAACGATTATAAAAACACCAAGCAGGTCAGAGGTGCCTGGGGGAGAGGTCAGGTGGCCTGACCCGTGTCAGGAGGGGACCCCGCAGGAGCCCAGGAGATCTGGCTCCTCCCATGGAAGCCCAGACCGTAACAATGCTGCTGAAGAGACCAACAAGTAAAGTGGTCTGGGGCTGTGACAGGTCATCCTGCAGGAAAACCAGCAGTAGGGCAGGGTGGTGCAGGAAAAGCTGCCCGCATGGTGGGGGGGAGACAGTGCCAGCAGCTGAGCCCGAGCAGCCCAGATAGAGCCAGCCACTCCCATGGAGGGAGGTGCAACCCTCCAGAGCCGGCTTCAACAGCACCCGACTGACGCATGGAGAAACTGGGCCTGTCCAAAAATGTGAGAGAAGCCAGCATGGGCATGGACAGTGGTGCACCGGTGGGGAGCCGGGATGTCCCAGGATGGGGCTGAAGAGCTGGGTCTGCACCCTGCCTGCAGCCCTGGGCCCACCCTGCGATCCTGGGTCCACCCTTCAGCCTTGGGCCCAGGTGAATGTTCAGGTCTATCCTAGGGCAGATGAGAAGCCAGGGAAGGGCTTTAGTGGGGATGGTGGGCAAGGGTTTTAGTGGGGACAACATGATCTTGCCCATGTTGGAGAAGGTTGCCGCCACTGCGTGAAGCCTGGAGAGAGAGGGAGGGTAGAGCAGGGCAGTTAGGCCCCAAGCGATGGTCTGCAGAGGGTTGCGACTATTCTGATCAGGGGACAGAGAGGAAGAGGTCATGGGTATGTAGAGTGCTTGAGGTGGGGTTGACAGGACAAGTCAGAGCATGGATGGAGAATGTGAAGTGAGTCATCAGGGCCTTCGATGAAGACAGGAAAGACTTCAGGGGCCAAATTGTTTGGGGACTGTGTCAACTTCACTGAGAAATGAGAAGTCTGGAACAGAGGTAGATCCCTCTGGGGGATTTGGAGAAAGTGACTTCCAAGCTCTTTTCTGCCCCCATCAAGTCTTCCAGGTCGTCATACAGCTGCACTGACAGGACATCCCTGTCTCTGGGAAGGTGTCTGTCCTGTCACTCTGGGGCCTCCTGTCCCAGAACTTGAGCCTGATAGCTCCTTCAGCCCTGCTGTTTGGGTGAGACACAGTGCTGCTTTATCTGGGGACACGCCCAGTGCTGAACAGCAGCAGACTTGACCCTTCTCTGCTCTTCTGAACAGTTAAAGAGTTGTCACTGCCTCCACCTCCCCTCCCAGGCATCCTCTGGCCATGTGTCCTGGCCGTGGCTTTATGACTGTGCTTTGTTTAATACTCTCCAAAGGAGGCATCCAGAACTAAGGTTGCACCTGCTGATGGGGCCAGTGAGACATCAGGTGTTAATCCAGTCCCATGCCATGCCACCATCAGGCCCCGTATCACACCCCCAGGCCACACCACTGTCAGGCCTCCACATCACACCCACGAGTCTGTCTACCCCACTCAGCCGAGCCCTCCTCATCCACACCCCACTCTGTAAGCCAGGGCTCTTCAGTTCTGCTTTAAAGGGATTGGTTTGAGAGCCCACATCATCTCAGCTGCATTTAGAAGCTCTCACAACTGACACCGCAACTGCGCTTTGGTTTCATTGGTGACAAAACATGACAACTGCAGCTCTTACTGCTGGGCCTATAGTTTGAGCTGTGTCCATAGCCAGTGATGACCCAGCTTCACCCAGGATCGTGCTGTCCTTATGCAGGGGGTCGGGGGCCCATGCAGGACGTGGAGCTCCTTTGCAGAGTGAGTTTACAGTGTAGGTCACGTGGGAAATGTGCTGTGCTCCAGGGAAGCCACCCACACCCTGTGCTTGATCACTGGAGACCAGATTTTAAATCCTGACCTCAAAGTTCAGAGCTTTATACTATAGGACTGGAAAGTCATGTAACAAAGGATGAAAGAAGAATCTGGAAAGCCTCATGGGTGGAAAGCTTGAGGACAAGATGAAGATAACACACTTTTCTTCTTAGCAGCTGAGGAAAGCAGTCGATTGGGGATAAACTTGAGTTCCACTGTGGGTAAGATGAGAATGAGAATGACGATACACTTTCCACAGAAAATGAATCACTCATTCAGCATCATAGTACTTCTAGGTTTCTTCAAAAGAAGACATCAATTCAAAAGAAGTTTTGAACAAAATTATCCCAGTTTGACGTGAGTGTGAGCAAGATGACACTGCGCAGTGGTGACCTTGTCACCTTGTCATTTCTGTTAACTTCTCCCCCTCGTCCCCAGGGCCACCTGGTTCCTACAGCCCCACCCCACCCCCGCCCACACAGTTCTGATTTCTCATGCATCTTTCAAGCATTCCTTGGTAAGAGCTGCCTTACTTCTTCCTCTGCTCTAATTTGTTTGATTCTAGGACAGGAACTGAGGAAATAGGACACAGGTGGAGAGCCAACCCCAAATCAGAAACCACTCAGACTTCTATGCCGATAAGCTGCGTCAGCGCAGTGGCAGCGCTAGACAGCAAGAACAGCCACAGCCAACGTAGCCAGATACACAAAGAGCTGTGTGTACAAACAGATAAAAATGGGTCTTTAGAGACATAAAATAATGCTGAATAAGTTGAGTGTTATCTCTTATTTAATAAAAAATCAATATGTTTAAAGTACTTATTACCTCCTACAACTACGTGAACTAAAGACAATTTCAATCAAAATTATCATGACTTTGGGAAGTTGATCATTTTAAATCTTCTGGAAAATTCAAAATAAGTGGAGAAATTCCGAACACAGGTAATAAGAATAGGGACCTGCAATTTGCTCATAAAATATAAAAGTAAAGCAGTTATGTTTTACCATTTGTATGAATGTGTAGGTGATTATATATTCATTCCATAGTAGTATTGAGTAGTATTGAGTACATTGGGTACTTTTTACCAATTCTTTTTTTTGTAGTTTTTAACAAGTGAACAGTTTATTAAGAATTAAACAAAGGTATGATGTGATACAGTACAAGCAAGACACTCAAGATAGGTATAATAGTACTACTCACACAAAAGTTTAAATTTCACCTCAAAAAAAAATCATAAGACAACACAGAAAGCAATTTCACTGTTATAAACTAAGATATTGGAGGGTGGAGTAAGATGGCGGCCGAGTAACAGCTTCCTTGTGGCTGGGCACAGTGAGACTGGGGAGAGAGGACTTTAGGCATCTCTGGCAGGTGGGATCTGCCCAGAAACTTCCCTTTGGGGACACAGGGAGACAGCGTGAGGCTTCTGGACACCCTGAGGAAGGCAAAAGTGGTGGAGATTGGGGAAGTGGTTGTGTCTGTTCGTTTAGTCTGATCCTGTCAGTGGCTGTGGGTGGGGCAACAGTGGGACTGCAGGCTGGAAAGACCTTGCCTGTGAGCTGTTTGGGTTTCTTTTGGACTTGGCACTCAGTTGAACTGCCTTGGGAGAACTTGGGCAGGAGAGCGGGGGTTTTGGAGTGTTGTCTGCAGCTCCAGACTGGGCCACTGAGCCAGACAGAGCTACCAGTGTTTGGTGGTGGGCTGTGTGGAGCCATTGTGAGAGAACTGCCCTGGCAAGCTCCATCCTCAGGGTCGCAGAACAGGCATCAGGTGGGAGCGAGTAGTCTAGTGACTGAGCAACCTAAAGGCAGGGACTGAGATGCCTCGCAGCCTTAGCCTTCAGGAGCATAGGGTGAGACCGGTTTTGGCACACTGGGTAATTGGATAGCCACTTAAGGAGTGATCCCAGCCACAGCACTTTCCTGGGAAAGCTTCTGCTTAGCCCAAGTTAGCAATTTAAAGTGTCTTCTAAGCAGGCTGAGGAGGATTTAAGCTCTCCACCCTGTAGGGTTTGAGAAATCATTAGAAACACAGGGTCACTCCCTACAAAGACCCAG